>CM062393.1:1319570-1419688 GCA_031304145.1 Cardiospermum halicacabum | reverse complement strand
TAAATTTTATTTTTTATTTATTTATTTTTTTTATATAATTGATTTATTCATATTAATCAAAAATTTAAATTTATTTATAAATTTTATTATTACTAATATAGTTTTGTGATTTTTAAGTTTTGAGACTAGACACCACTATTATGATGTATAGTCTGTTGTGCATGATGGAGGCAGTTCACGGTCATCAGTGGATCCCGATCTTTCGATTTGGTGGTCGCATCATTTTTGTTGTGAACACGTTTTTATACTTGGGTGAGGAGTCACTTGATTTGCCTATTAATCAATTCAAAATTATATATATATATATATATATATTTAATTAATAATTAATTTAACTTTTAATTATCAGAGTCTTCGCTGAGAGATATATTTCTGGTATCTCATCCAGTCGCTTGATACCTATAGTTGTCCGAGCACATCTTACCCATTCTCGGGTATGTATTATAATTGTATTAATATATGTATTCTCAAATATGTATTATAATTATAATAATATATTAATATATTAATTTTTATTTATTTATTTATTTGTTGCAGGTGGTATATGTCATTCACGTGCTTCTGATCGGCACTCGGATGATAGGTATACTGGTCTTCTCGAGGGGAGGCATTCTCTCGTCTATCTCCATAGTTACCAGTGATTTGGCCAGAGTTTTTTTACTTTGTTTGATTAGATTAGGTTCCTTGTAGGATTTCATTCATATTAGTATATTTGATATTAGTGGAGTGTTTACAGAATTTCATGCATTTTGGTATATTTGTATATTCCAGGATGATGATTGATTGCAGGATTTTATGTATGTGGTATATTTGTATATTCCAGGACGATGATTGATTGCATTATATTGTATGAATGATATATTTTGGTAGATATTTTCTATTTTTTTTTTTATAAACTTTTGAAAATATATTTGATAACTATATTTTTAATTAACAATTAGATTTTATATTAGTGATTGAAAAAATTTGATGTTTGAGAGTAATTTTTTAATAGGTGATTAATAATTAAATTAGCGATTTTCAGATACTTAAAGTAGATGTGTACAAATCACTAATGAGAAAACTCTCATTTCACTCTTATTTAATTTTGAGTATCACAAAAATACTCTAATAAAATTCTAATTAAATTATAATTTTTAATATATTCTAACTATATTTTAATTTAATTTTTATTTTTTTTTTATTTATAAATAATGATAAGTTTAATATTATGTTAATTCATTATATTTTATTAGAAGTTCACTTTTTAATAAATATTATATTATATATTTTTAATCAGTAGATTATTAGGGATTCTTATATTATTAATACATCTTTAACTTGCGATAGTATAAAAGTAAAGATATTGCAAATATATTAGTAATATATTTGTAAATTAAAATTTTGAGAGTAAACCAATTGTAGAAGTGTAGTAGAGATACACAGTTGGCTAATGTAAACTCGCACTACTTTAGAATTTGATGCACAACTTACAGTGCCCATTAATTGATTCAACAGAAGTATTCTATATACAACATGTCAAATTTTCAACAAAAGCGACCTGATAATATTAGTTTTTCAACTTGGTGTCAACATTCATCTAATAGATACAATGAAAGGGACCTATATCACAAAATACTCACTATCACATCTCAATTTATCATTTTCTTCCCAATTGCTAATACCACATCTACTTGAGGCACATCTACTTCAAGGTTGGAATGTAGGATCCTTACTCTTACAGAGAGTGAATAATTGCTTAGAATGACCAATAGCAATATTTCTGCAATCATCAACAGCATGACCATCAAATTTTAAGAGTTCGGACACTGACTTCCTTACCATTCCTTGCGGATCCTTGTCTATGAGAAACTCAGCTATGGTGTTACCCCTGGAGAATAGAAACATAAGAGAGTGAATTCAATGATATTAGTGGATAACAAGACGGGAAATGTGAAATATTATACCTAGATGCGAGATCATTAGATCCTTGATGATAAAGAGCACAAACAGCCTTCAAACATAATTCATCATCACTCATAAGAGATTTAATAAGGTCCGACTCAGACTCCCAATTTTGTTTATCTTTCTTGAGTATCTTACTCAGACTCATTCGAGAATCAAGAGAATCGGATGAACTACTACTGCTTGAACTGTAATCTGAACTGCAATCCGAAAAGTTAAAATTAAAGTCCAAGAAGTCAAAATTGAAAGCATTTGAACGGGATTTGCTTGGAATATTTTCAGTAGCATGTTCTGTCCCTTGCTTATTTTGATTAGAAGCAGAGCCATTATCAGTAGAGTCATCATGAGTAATCTTCTGAAGCTTCAATTGAGGGTCATCAGTGTTCAATTTTTCATCCATGTTAGCCTTTTCATCCGTATTGTTGTTGCTATCCCTGGAGATTGCATCCGTTTTTCTTTTAAGCGCATCCAGACAACTCCTTTGATGTAGATTGGCAGCTTCAGAAGCATTCTCATCATCACTTTCAACTATCAAAATAGTTTTAGCTGGAATTTTTCCACTCCCTATGATCACAATAAGACAAATACGTAAATTGAAGTTCAGTTCACAATCTATTAAAACAATTAACATAAAATTTACAAGCTTGTCTTGTCTCAATGGTCTGCTGCCCTATAGGTCAGCATCTGTTATCCAGTGAGAGTACGAATAAATAGAGAGAGGATTAATGTGTATGGTTCCATAGCTGGGTTTCATGGAAAAGTTATAGAGGAAGCAAATTCACTACATTCTCAATACAATCCAAATAATTATAGCATTTGTTCATAGTTCTCTTTTATTACAAACCACATCACCAACGTATGGTTTAACTACAATGTAATGATCTAATCTGCCCACTATGGTCTAAATAAATACACCATGGGTCAGCCTTCTAACTTATTGTTTTAAGGACGTCGCAGATCAGGCTTGTGAGTTAAGCATGCTAATGAAACTAGCCATGAAAAAGTCACTACCTAAGTGTTATGTTACTAAGTTGAATATGTAAGTCTCTACCAGTCATCAACTTACAGAAGGTAAATTTTTCACTCTAGCATTTCAATATAGTTCAGGATGTTGCCTTTTGCCTCTATTTGTTGAAGTTATAGCTTAAGATACCATTAAACTTAACTAGGCCAAATATGCTTTTTTAAGTGTTACACAAACAATAGAGGCTTGATGACTACCTAGTACCTACCAACTAAATTCCACTCCAATACCTAAACTACACTACATTCAAGCTTGGTAAAATTCTCCATCTACACTACTATCTATCACTACCACATCACTTTTACACGAAATAAAATCAATACATGCATCAAGCTTAATTGAAATTACCTTCCGGAGATTGACCTGAGATTCTCACCACCGCTGCCGCAGAAGAAACCATTGGCTTCTCCTCACCGTCCGATTCATCCACATCCACAACTTGCTTATCCACATCAATTTTCCCACACTCTGCACATCTTTTGCAGGAGACTTTCTCACGTTCCTTTATCAGCTCGTCAGCAGTCTCCTCCAACTTTGAAACCCTAGACTGAAACCTAATCTCCAAATTCTTCACAGCATTCTGAGCTTCTTTCTTCTCACTCTCCGCTTTCTCCAGCTCATTCTTCAACCGCTGAATCACCTGCTCTTTCTCATTTATCTGTTCCTCCATTTCATTCACTCTCGAAGCGATTGCAACGAAGTCGGATTCCTGGAAACATATCCGTAATCGATTAACTAGCTCGCCGGAAGTCAGGCCTGAGAATGATATGTTGTAGTCAGAGGTAACGTCGTCATCGTCGCTGATGGTTGAATCTTTGGAAATCGACATTTCCAAGCAAAGAGACGGCAATTTGTGAGTTCACGTCTTCAATGTGTGTTACAATTGACAGCGTTCCTGTGATTTTCTTTTATACGCGACTCTGTGTTTATTTATATAGAAGTAGTGTATATATAAGAGAAATACAAATACTAATTATAATGATATTTCCTTAATTTATAAGGATATTTTAGAACTTTACAGGGCTATTATAAAAATTTTGAAATTTTTGAGGACTTAATTGAACCGTGTCCTTTCTAAAGTGATTATCTCTTGTTTCTCTCTTCGTCTCTCTGTTCAATTCGAACAAAACCCTAATTTCCTTTTTGTCTGCCGGAGCCGTCTGATAATGGCGTCCAAGGATGCGGATCCGTCGTTAGGTTATCTTACACGGAAGGACACGGAGGTGAAGCTTCCTCGTCCAACTCGAGTCAAGAACAAGACTCCTGCTCCGATCCAGATAACAGCGGAGCAGATTCTTCGAGAAGCACGGGAGCGACAGGAGGCTGAAATCCGGCCGCCGAAGCAGAAGATAACTGATGCGACTGAGCTCGCCGACTACCGTCTTCGCAAGAGGAAAGAATTCGAAGATCTCATCCGTCGTGTACGGTGGAATATTAGTGTATGGATAAAGTACGCTCAATGGGAGGAGTCGCAGAAGGACTTTAATCGAGCAAGGAGCGTGTGGGAACGCGCTCTCGAAGTCGATTACAGGAACCATACGCTGTGGTTGAAGTATGCAGAGGTGGAGATGAAGAACAAGTTCATAAACCACGCACGTAATGTCTGGGACAGGGCTGTTACTCTTCTTCCCCGAGTGGACCAGCTCTGGTACAAGTACATTCACATGGAGGAGATGCTTGGAAACGTCGCCGGAGCGAGGCAGATATTTGAACGGTGGATGAATTGGATGCCGGACCAGCAAGGGTGGCTTTCCTACATCAAATTCGAACTTCGATACAATGAAATTGACAGAGCTAGGCAGATTTTTGAGCGGTTTGTGCAGTGCCATCCCAAGGTCTCTGCTTGGATTCGTTTTGCGAAGTTTGAGATGAAGAATGGAGAGATTGCCCGATCAAGGAATGTGTATGAGCGTGCAGTGGAGAAGCTGGCGGATGATGAAGAAGCAGAGCAGCTGTTTGTTGCTTTTGCTGAATTTGAAGAGAGGTGTAAGGAGACTGAACGTGCGAGGTGTATTTATAAGTTTTCGCTGGATCATATACCAAAAGGCAGAGCAGAAGATTTATACAGGAAATTCGTGGCATTTGAGAAGCAGTATGGGGATAGGGAAGGAATTGAGGATGCCATTGTTGGGAAGAGGAGGTTTCAATATGAGGATGAAGTGAGGAAGAATCCATTAAACTATGACACCTGGTTTGATTACATTAGGTTGGAGGAGAGTGTTGGGAATAAAGATAGAATTAGGGAGGTGTATGAGAGGGCTATTGCTAATGTGCCACCTGCTGAGGAGAAGAGATATTGGCAGAGATATATATACTTGTGGTGAGTTTCTATTAGATATATCGTCCTTATTTGATGTTGTGGCTCGGTCTAGTACAGAGATTTAATAATTATTCCTTATGCTTCCTAATTTCAGGATCAATTATGCTTTGTATGAGGAGCTAGAAGCTGAGGATATGGAGCGGACAAGAGATGTTTACCAGTAAGTATCCATTTGATTGACTATTAGATGAAATTTGGAATCTGATATCTATGCAATAAGAGTATTTTTTTTTAATGTACTTTGTGATATATCGAAACATTTCAAGCAGTTTTGTAGACATTTTATCAAGTAGTAGTCTATATTTTCAACTATGGGTCCATGCCTGCTATGTTTTATGGTTTTCATTGTAATTAGAATTTTAAGCATCTGAATTTGATTTCTGTCAAGGTTGATTATGGCAGCTTATGAGTAGCTTGTGATAGATTAAGACACTTCAAATAATTGTGTATGTTGTTTATTTAATTTCTTTGTGGGGTATATGCTTGCTGGTTTTGGTGGATGCTTTGCCATTTGCTGGAGGCTGCACAGCAAAATTTTGCTAGTTGGAAATTTTTGTGGCATGGATATTTGGCAACACAGTAGGTTTAATGTAGTATTGAGCATGTTTGCCATAGATTTTTTCAGTACTTACCAGGGAAGACCTCCATCTATAAAACATTGCTTATAAGAAACATATCCTACTGATTTGTGGTGGCTAACATTAATTTTCTGTTTTACCAGGGAATGTCTTAAACTCATTCCTCATAAGAAGTTCTCATTCGCAAAAATATGGCTATTAGCTGCACAGTTTGAGATACGGCAGTTGAATCTCAATGCTGCTCGACAAATTTTAGGCAATGCAATTGGAAAGGCTCCTAAAGATAAGGTAAAGATTATATTTCCTTGAAGCTATAGTGTTGATTTGATGAGCTCTAGTTTGATGCATCTCACCGTAGATTCTTAATGCATACAGATATTTAAAAAATACATAGAGATTGAACTCCAACTTCTCAATTTTGATCGCTGCCGAAAACTGTATGAGAAATACCTGGAATGGTCTCCAGAGAACTGCTATGCATGGAGCAAATATGCAGAGCTTGAGAAATCTTTAAGTGAAACAGATCGAGCTAGAGCGATTTTTGAACTTGCAATTGCCCAGCCCGCCCTAGACATGCCTGAGCTGTTGTGGAAGGTACTTGATGCTGTTTGTTTAACTTTCCAACTGTAGGAATTTTCATACTTATTCCAGTAAGAATTTCTACCATTAAATTGTAATAAAACTAGAGTTCCCTACATAAATTCATGTATTCCCCTGCCTAGCATTGTTGACCTTAATGAGCTAGAAGCTGATGGTGTACAATGTTCAATTTCAACGCAGGCATATATAGAATTTGAGAGATCAGAAGGTGAATTCGAAAGAACAAGAGCTCTGTATGAGAGACTCTTAGATAGGACAAAACACTTGAAGGTTTGGATAAGCTATGCGAAATTTGAGGCTTATGAGAGCAAGGAGGATGAAGTGGAGGATGAAGTGGGCACAGAGTTTGATGTCAAGCCTGATGTCAATGAACAAAAGAAGCAATGCCTCCAACGAGCAAGAAGTAAGCCAATCTCATTCCTGTCAACGCTTTAGCTATTAACATTACATATATTTTCTTAATTTAACAATTCTGATTCTTCCATCGCCAGAGTACAAATCTTAGAGTACAAATCTTACAGCTTCCTTTTATCTTTTTCAGGCGTATTCGAGAAAGCAATGAATTACTACAGAATGTCAGCCCCAGAATTAAAAGAAGAAAGAGCCATGTTGTTAGAGGAATGGTTGAACATAGAGACTAATTTCGGCGATCTTGGTGATGTGAGCCTCGTCCAGTCCAAGCTTCCGAAGAAGCTCAAAAAGAGAAGACAAATCGTCAGCGAAGATGGACTGACAACTATGTATGTTACCCGCTCAAATCATATATCTCTTATTACTTTCAAACTTATCTAATTTGCTATAGTCACACTAACACAAATCTTTAAATTCCAGCACCGAAGAGTTCTACGACTACCTATTCCCTGAGGAGGCCCAGACGACGAATTTGAAGATTCTGGAAGCTGCATACAAGTGGAAGAAGCAGAAAATTTCCACAGATGATGATTAAACCATCTACAGAATATGTAACTTTGATGTACATACTCATTTGCTTCACAGATCAAAGCTGGTTCTTAATTGAACATTTTTGTCGACATAATTAACTTGAAGAAGAGGAGGCTTATGCAGGCAAAAATGGTGATGCCCACATGATTATTATCTGTATGTGCATGTGAATTTTTGGAGGTTATTAGAAAACCTGTAATTTGCAGATCTGGTTCTTAGTGATCACTCCATGTGGTATTCTTTCAGTTTTATGTCATTTTCTCACTTCATTATATCATTTATGAATTTGACTTCCTTTTCCTGCCAAACTAAATTTCATAGGCCAGCTTTCAATTTATCTACTTTTTTGGACTGTGCCGACCTTCACGTATTTATGGGTACATGTAGGGGTGGGTGCCGAGCTCAGTCCAAAATGGAACATAGGTAGAGTAAAAAAAAATATCGTTTTAGATTAAAATATTTTTTTTATATTTTCAAATCAAATTTAAATTAAATATTTTTTATTTTCCAATTAAATTTAAATTGAAAAAAAATTATCTTTAAAATTGAATTTCATTCGTTTCTTTTTCTTTTATTATGACTATCAAAGCCAGTGAAGATTCTCGTTTGCTTTCATTATTCTAATTAAAAAGAATCGTATATGAATATCCAAGCAAATAAAGCATTACATTCATTAATTCCCACGTGGAAGTTAATCATGCTCACACGTGGCGGCACGTGATTGGCAAAGCAATAATTTCCCACGAAATGAGCACTTGGCGGGCGCTATACTTCACGTTCACAAGATAACGAGAACATTACGGTTTCTTCTCGCGGTGGTTTCGTCGTAATTAAACGCAACTTCGAAGGGCAAAAGTCACAGAAGAAGCGCCAAAATTTTCATCTTCTGTCATGGACAAAAAGAGAAAATTAAATAAAAGGTAAAATTATTCATTTCTTTTTGTTTTCTCTAATAAATCCTCTCTTAATCTTCACTTTTTAAGTTTTAAAATTGTTTGTTTAGATCTGCTGACTCGATTTTCGTTGTTTTATGTTGTTTGTTCTCGTCCAGGTAAATTCGTCTGTTGTTTTTACTAGGTTACATACAGTGGAAATAATTCTAGTTGAATTTGTATTCATAGTTGATGAATTGATTGATTGTGATATCTTGTTCATTTAATGTTTTTGGTAGATTTGTATTAGTGTTCATATTCGCAAGTGGATTTTTAATCATATCCAATTGGTGTCATTTTCATGTATGTTAATCGATTTGGGATCTTTTAATCGTCAAATGTAGTGGTTGATTTAGTTGTCGTTCTGGTATTTGATGGATTGGTGAAAAGGAGATGAGAGTTTTGTTGAATTTTGATTAACAGAGTATGTCATGAAGGTGTAGTGGTGGCCCTATTATGGTTTTGTGTAGATGAAATTGACATTTCAATAGGTTATGTGACATACCCATCTGGTGCTGATGATTTGAGTCCATCTGGTGGGCCAGTTTTTGCAAAATGTTCTATTTATATAATGGTGTATATTCATTCGATGTTGGAATGAATAAATTATTTGAAGATTATCATTCAATTATGTGTGCAAGTGTTGATGATTATTTAGGATTTTTGTGACTCAGAAATTATAACATTTAGGGTCAGCTTGTTTGTTGGTTTCTGATTAGTTAATGTTGATGATCATTGATCATTCAAACTTGGTTTTGTTGGATATAGTCAAATGAAATGTTACATGAAATTTTCAGGTGTTTAAGTTTGCTCTGTCTGGAGCAACATGGAGTACCTTCCGATTGTGAGTTTCTGTAATGGGGAAGGGCTGTGACGATTTTGGAATAGGAGACAAAGATTCTTAGACATTGGGAGTTTGTTCGAATTATTATCTAAGAAGATATCTGGTAGTTAGAAAGTTGAACAAATGGCGCGCCCCGAAACAAAATCAGGTTTGATCTTATTTGAAAACAACATTGAGTACTGTATATGGTTGGATCAAATTGGTTCGCAATTGGTTTTAGGCAATGTCAAGAAAATACACATCTAATTCTTATATTCAGACATGATTAATCACTTAAGGAATTGGTTTTTGCATGTAATGCTAGCGTGTGCTGTATAAGCACTTATTTATTCACTATATATAACCACCAACCAACACGCATAAACTTTATAGCTAACTTGGTTATAGCTGCTGTAACATAGTCATATAAAAAGTAATAGTTCAGCTGTTTGATTTAGATGAGATTCATTTTTTCATTTTTTATTTTTTTTATGCTCCTGACTTGAATTTCATTTACAACATACTTCAAATTTGATAAAAGCATTTAGGAAGACTTAATGAGCATTAGCAAGTATTGCACTTTGTTTGATGTTGAATTGTAAGGTTGAAAGATTTTAGTTATTTATTTATGTGCAGAAATGGAGAGTAGAATGGAGAAGATCATGACACTTATTAAAAATAAAGATGAAGAGAAAGCAGATAATTCTTCAAATGCCTTGAAAAATAATGCAGAACTTGTGAATCTTCTTAAGGATTTTCATGATCAATACCAATCGCTGAATGCTCGTTATAATAAGGCCAAAGTAGGGTCTGGAAAGAAACCCCGTTCTAGGAAAAAAAGGGAACAGATTACTCCCTACTGGTCAAGCTCTGATGAAGAGTATTACTCCTCCGAGGAAGTAGAAGCCGCAAGAAGTAGTGGCTTTTCTGGAAATGTGTTTAGAGAATCTGGCACTGGTGAATTGGTTGAGCTGAAGCAGAAACTGGAGAGCGCTACAGTAGAAAGGAACATGTTGAAGGTTGAGATAGATTCCTTGCAAGCCAAGAAAAAGGTTTTGGAAGAACAATGTGAGAACAAAGCAGCTGAAGTCACTCAGCTAGGAGAGAAAAATGCTGGTTTCAGTGCCCGGATATCAGAACTTGAATTTGTGTTGAAAGAGAAAGAAGATGAGATAGCAAGCCTCATCATGAAGCTCAAGGACAGGGAGGAAAATTCAACATTGAGAAATGATGAATTGATGGCACAGGTGAGCTATTTGCAACAAGAAACGGATTCTCTCCGAGCTCAAAAAGATGATGCAATTGGACAAGCCAGGAGACTATCAGATCAAGTTGGTTTAATGCAACATGACTTGGTCTCTCTAACAAGCCAGAAAACTGATTTGGAAATACTGCTGCAGAGGAAAAGCCAAGAAGCCGCAGAATATGCAAATCAATTGAAAAATTTTCAAGGAGAGATGTCAATGAAGGCTGCTGCTGAGCAGAGAATGTTGAAAGAAAAAGAAG
This sequence comes from Cardiospermum halicacabum, assembly GCA_031304145.1. NCBI lineage: Eukaryota > Viridiplantae > Streptophyta > Magnoliopsida > Sapindales > Sapindaceae > Cardiospermum > Cardiospermum halicacabum. Next base: position 1,409,019 of record CM062393.1, on the reverse strand, counting down.
GGTATCTTGTTCGCATTAAGGATCTTGAATTGGAAATGGAGTCTCTGTGTACTGAGAAATTCAAACTGGAGGAGGATTCGAAGAACAGATTGCTCGACAACAAACTGTTGAAAGAAGAAAATGACAGACTGAAGTCTAGAAATAGAGAATTAGAGGATGAGTTGTCCAATGTTTGTAAGGAATATGAAGTTCAGGACAGTGACTTCTCCTCACAGATTCGAGCCTTGACAGCGCAGATTGACCATCTGCAACAGGAGTTAAATTTCACACAGGCACAGAAGTCGCAATTGGATTTAAGGGTTGTTAGAGAAAGACAGGAATCCTCAGCAAAAGTGATCAGCCTCGAACATGAAAATGACGGCTTAACAACCATGCTCGCTGATCAACATAGAATGTTAAAAGAACAAGAGGACACAATTGCCAAGTTAAGAGAGGAGGCCAAAGAAAGCCAACGTTTGTTCACTGGGGCCAAGATAAACATCCAAATTTCGGAAAGAAAGATGTCTGATTTAGCTGAAGAGTACAGGAAGAAACTTGAGGACAACATTCGCGTTCTATACCGGAGAATCAGGGTTGCAGAACAACTACATAATGAAAACAGAGACTACTTAAGGGTAATGAAAGAGAGATTTGAGGAAGAGAACAAAGTCCTCAAAGTAAAGGTTGCAGACAGTGAAGCAAAATCCAAACACGTAGAGGCCAGTTTCAATCCAGGAAACCAGGCCTTATCAGCATTGGAATCGGCAGCCAGCAAGCTAGATGCTGATGGAGAGTTAATGACCAGGATTTCCAACATAGCTAACGAGCTTGTCGATGCAAAGAACTGGGTAACAGACCGAAACGAAGAGATAAGAAGACTTAAACAAAGAAATGAATCACTAGTATCACAACTGGGATGCAAGGAAGACAAGGAATTGTTATTGAGAGGGAAAATGTTGGAGTTGGAAAATGAGAAACTGACAATAATGAAGTCCATGAGCCAACTGGAGTCGAAAACAGACGAATTGGAGAAGCACACAAAGGAGAAAGATGATGTTTTGTTGAGTCTTGGAGAAGAGAAGAGAGAGGCTATAAGACAGCTTTGTATCTTGATTGAATATCACCGCAACGATTGCGATTATCTCAAAGGAATAATCTCAAAGATGAGTGTTCGAAGAAGACATTAATGAACTTGAAACATAACTCAGTTTAGACAGGTCCGGTCTGTGAAAACATTGTTTTTGTTGTCTTTCTTTTCTTAATGTTCAATCATTCTTTTAAATTTGATTATTTACGAGTACGATGTGTATATGTGAACTAGTCACTAATTTTTCTCTATTTGGTTTAGCTCGTCTTCTACCAAGTGATTTGTTCTGCTAAACTAGCTTTTATCACATGAAAAATCTCATGTCTCAGTTTCAGATCCAAATCTTGATTCCCATAAGTAGACTCACAATAATTCTGGAGATCTTGTCCTTTTCTGCTGTATTTATATGGTACCTATTAAAACTTAATTAATAACTATATTTGTATATACGCTTGAAATTTCATAATTAAAATTTTAAATAATTAAGATCAATTTATGATAGTAATTGCTTCTAATTAAATTGACGCGAATAGTACAGTAACGGCAAAAATTCAAACAATTGAAACGCAGACAACATAGTAAAACGAGCGCGGGAACTAACCAACCAACCGCTGTATCGTTTGTAGCTGTCTGGGCCCACATGAATACAAAATCGTTCCCTCACGCGCCAAATGACAGCACAAGAACATCTCGCGCTTATATCGCGATAAATTCGACGTGAGAAGACAAAAAGGCAATGGCAAAGACGTAATAAAATACTTATTTCCAGGGCAATGATATAATCTCTTTGAAATGGAGCTTTGGGTCCAAAGATTCCAGCTCCTGTAAATTGAAGCTACAAATGCTGTACATGTCACTTCCCAAATCCAGACAAAACGAAATTGCTTTCTTTCTTTTTTCTTTTGACAAAATATTGAATTGAATTGAATTCTCAGTGTTGAACTGTTTCTCTCTTCTTCTTCATGCTCTGTTCTCTCTCGCTGATAGGCATCGATTCATCTTCACTCTCAGCTTTGACTTGCAGGTATAAGCTTCGTCTCGAAACTTGACTGATAGCTCTTGCTTCGTTTGATTGCTGGTTTTTCAAGTTCTTTCTACTCCAATCTTGATTTTGAATCTGTTTTTGGCTTTGTTTTGTGATATTTCGAGCTTGATTCGTTTATTTGTCTACTGTCGTTTCGTATCATTGAATTTTGTGCTTGATTTGTTCTGGCGACACTGTTATCTGATTGAAAATCGAATGATCAATAGTTTTTCGATCAAGTTCAAGAGTCGCTATTCCCTACTATTTTTGTCTTTGATTATTTTTTATTTATTTATGATTTTTTTTAGTAGTCGATTCGTTTTTTATTGGATATTCACCTGTACTCCGGTTGTAATCATTTTTTATTTTTATTTTTTGATTTTGTGTCCTTACAGATTGGTTGGAATTGAGAAAACTCATTGGAAGGGAAAGTGGTGATGTTGAAGTTCAGGTAAACAGTGCCAGATTTAGATAGACGTAATTTTCTGTATTAACGTTGATTGTTGTCGTCCAGTTCTAAAGATCGATCAATCTTGATTTTAATTAGTTTAGTTTTGACGAAATAATTATAATAAAAAAGATTAGCTCATTGAACAGATAAAAAACAGCTGTCATTTTATCTGTTTTGGAAACTGTTTCTGCCAAATTCTGGCAAAGATGGTGCATGATGAGATGGCGCCAGATTGCAACTCCTATTATCAATGCGAGTCACACTTATCATGTATGGAAGTAGGATGCTGGCATTTTTCTATTCGAATTATTAAAATAGGTGCCAAATACATTAATAAATGTTTTTGTTGTTTTCGTTCATGTTGATTTTTTTTTTTTTTAAATGACTATTTTTTAATGTGGAATGATCATCCTTTGTATTATCAAACACTACATCTAGCATAGTCAAAACGCGTCTGAGAAATGTGCTTGTCTACAACAAGCACTGTTATTTGGTTGAGTTAAATATATAGGTTTTTGTAAATAGGAGGTCAATAGAAGAAACAAAAAGAAGTGTTATGGATTCTGGATTCTAGTAATTTCATTGTTGTCATGTAATAGTTTACATTCTTTCACATTGGCTAAAACATAGGATCTGGTTATTAATGAATAAGTTAAGAACTTCTTTACTCGGGTTGGGTCAGTTACTTCTAGTTCAACAGTAGTGGTTTCATGAACCAGAGCATTAATGAACGCTCTATCCTGAACGGCAAAAAATTGTTAGGTACCTAACCATGGAAGATCAATAAATAAATATCAATGGATTTTAATAGCTATTCTTTCTAGTTGCTAAAAGATATTCGGACATGATTTTGGTTTCGTCTGATATTTGAAGCGGTGGATTTGATTTAATGTCGTGCTGATAGAGGCGGTCTATTTTTGACATTTTAATAATCTTATTAGTGAATTTGTTTTGCGCTTGGGTCAGAGTTTGAGATATAGGAAAAACAGGGGTAAAGATCTCTTTTTACCATTCTAGTTCAGGTAAGGCAAATCCTCTTGTGGATAATAGCTGCCAACTTGTCATCTTTTTCCTTTCCCAGATCAGATTGTCATTCTGAAATTAAAAAATCTGATTTGCTCTTAGAAAATTATTAACCATACTTTAGTGGGGTTGAATACAATTTAAAGCCCCTGTTTAATGACTCCATCCGTTCATTAGAAACCAATTGTCTAGTGGTCAAAGTTTCCTTTTGAAACCAAACATATATATGAGAACCTTGGCATCATCATTTTTACTCAGATCAGATTTGTTACATTGAATCAGTTTCTTTTTCTTCCAATACCAGGTATTTCATATCATAGTTGGGTAGATATTTTGATTGCTCTACTTTTATTTTTGAATTAGAGTTCTGTATATTTTTTTTTTTTTGAAACAATCCAATCAGAGTTTATGTTGTTGCATATCTGTCTTTGTATCTCGATGTCTATTGTTGGCTACCTGATCTTTTTCTTATCCTTCTTGTGTACGGGCTTTAAAGATTTTAAACCCTTTTGTGATTAGCCTCATGAATGATTGAATGTGGAAATTTCAGCTATAGCTTATTCTGATTTCAATTTTCAGGTGTTGAGTTGAAGATGGAATCAACCTTGATTCACCTGTATTGAGATAGCTTAGTTGAAAATCCCTGTAGGATATGAGGAAGCATCGTGTGAGGGAGTCCATCAAGTCTTTCTTCGGGCATCACGTAGATCCAGAAAAAGATGAACAGCTGAAAGGGACTAAAATAGGTAATATTTTCATAAATATATTTAGAATGCACATAGTTAAGAGTCAAAAGAGGTCAATGTTGTATAAACCAATATAGTATGACTACATTTCCATAGGTCTCAAGCTGTATGGTATAATTGTGCACTAGAGCCTTAGTCATTTCAAATATCATTTTTGAGGCACCAGGACTTTTAATTTCACAAGTTCTTCTCTAGCTCAATACCTTTGTTTCTTTTTTACTGCAGAAATGGACGACAAAGTCAAACAAATCTTAAAACTTATAAAAAATGATGATCTTGAAGAAAAAGATGGGGTGAAAGAACCATTAGCGGAGCTAGTGGAGGATTTCCACAAACAATACCAGTCTCTTTATGCGCAATATGATCTTTTGAGAGGGGAGCTGAAGAATAAAATTCGGGGCAAGTCAGGAAAGGAGAGTGATTCTTCATCAAGCTCAGACTCAGACTCTGATTATTCATCGAAGGAAAGAAGCACTAAAAATGGAGAACTTGAAAGTGAAAATCAGAAAATTACAGGCAGCATAAAGCAAGAACTCGAGGCAGTAAATCTAGAAGTTTCTGATCTCAAGAGGAAGTTGACAGCTTCTGAGGAGGAGAAGCAAGCTTTGAAGTCTGAATATCAAACAGCTTTGAAAAAGATTCAAGAAGCAGAGGAAATCATCAGAAATTTGAAACTTGAAACTGCTAGCTTAAACGAAGAAAAGTTGACAGTTTCAGATGAGAATGCACAGTTGAATCAGAAACTAGATGCAGCTGGAAAGGTAGAAGCAGAGCTAACCACAGAAGTTTCTGAACTGAAGACAAAGTTAGCAGCTATCAATGAGGAGAAGGAAGCTTTAGATGAAGTCTTCAAAAGTCAGACACTTGAAGTTGAGAGCTTAAAGGCTGAAATATTGAAATTTTCAGATCAGAATACAGAATTGAATCAAAAGCTGGAAACTGATGGTAAGATACGAGAAGAACTGAATGCAGCACTTTCTGAACTGAATAAAAAGTTGGCAGCTTCCAGTGAGGAGAAGGCAGCATTGGACACAGAATATCAAACAGCTGTAAGCAGAACTCAAGAATCAGAGGACATCATCAGAAATTTGAAGCTTGAAGTTGAGAGCTTAAGCACCGTCAAGTTAGAACTTTCAGATGAAATGACAGAACTGAAACAAAAACTGGACACTGCTGGTAAGATAGAAGCAGAGCTGAATACGGCACTTTCTGAACTGAATAAAAAGTTGGCAGCTTCCAGTGAGGAGAAGGCAGCATTGGACACAGAATATCAAACAGCTGTAAGCAGAACTCAAGAATCAGAGGAAATCATCAGAAATTTGAAGCTTGAAGTTGAGAGCTTAAGCACTGTCAAGTTAGAACTTTCAGATGAAATGACAGAACTGAAACAAAAACTGGACACTGCTGGTAAGATAGAAGCAGAGCTGAATACGGAAGTTTCTGAACTAAAGGATAAATTGGAAGCTACAATCAAAGCGAAGGAATCTTCAGACTTGGAATATCAAACAGCTTTGAGTAAGATTCAAGAAGAGGAAGAAACTCTCAGAAGTTTGAATCTTGAAGTTGAGAATCTGAATGCGGAAAAATTGAGACTTTCAGCTGAGATTGCAGAGGTGAATCAGAAACTGGATACTGCTAGTAAGGTGGAAGGTGACCTAAAACAAACACTGGAATCTATTACTGTAGAGAAAGATAACTTCATCTTGGAGAAAGAAGCTGCCCTGCAAAGGATTGAGGAGGCAGAGAAGACTACTGAAGGCCTGAGAACTTCAGTGGATCAGCTGAACCATGAAAAAGGAATACTTGAACAAGAACTAGGAACCCTTCAAATGCAAGTAACTAATATGAACCAGCAACTGGAGACAGCAGAACAGAGAACATCAGACTTAAGTCGCACAGTGGATGCTACTGGGGAAGAGAATAAATCTCTGACCTTGAAACTTTCGACACTTTCAAATGAAATTCTTGAGGCACAGAAAGTAATTCAAGAACTCACGTCTGAATCAAATCAATTTAAGGATAAAGTGGTCGAAAAAGAGAGAGAACTTTCAAGCCTTTCAGAGATGCATGAGGTGCATGGAAATGAATCATCTGCTCAAATTAAAAGATTAGAGGCTCAAGTTACAGGCTTGGAAGTGGAGGTGGAATCACTGCAAGCTCAGGTTAGAAGTATGGAGCTGCAAAGTGAGAGAAAAGCAGCTGAAGTGAATCAAAAGGAAGAGGAAAATAAACAGCTCCAAGATCAAATTTCAGAGCTGGAAAAGATATTGAAAGAGAGAGAAGATGAAATCTCCGCTACCTTAAAGAAACTTGAGGTTAGTGAGAATGAATCATTATCTCGAGTAGAAAATTTGAATGCACAGATCAACAGTTTGTCAGCTGAAATGGATTCCTTACGGTCTGAAAAAAGCAAGCTGGAACAAGATCTTGTTATCAGTGGTGATGAAGCATCAACTCAAGTCAAGGGCTTAATGGATCAGCTAAATGTGTTGCGGCAGGAACTAGAATCTCTACACAGTGAGAAAGCTGGACTAGACGTGAAATTTGAGGAAAAAGAGAGGGAATTTTCAAGTCTCTCACAGATGCATGAGGTGCATGGAAATGAATCATCTGCTCAAATAAAAAGATTAGAGGCTCAAGTAACAGGCTTGGAAGTGGAGGTGGAATCACTGCAAGCTCAGGTTAGAAGTATGGAGCTGCAAATTGAGAGCAAAGCAGCTGAAGTGAATCAAAAGGGAGAGGAAAATAAACTGCTCCAAGATCAAATTTCAGAGCTGGAAAAGATATTGAAAGAGAGAGAAGATGAAATCTCTGCTACCTTAAAGAAAGTTGAGGTTATTGAGAATGAATCATTATCTCGCGTAGAGAATTTGAAAGCACAGATCAACAGTTTGTCAGCTGAAATGGATTCCTTACGGTCTGAAAAAAGCAAGCTGGAACAAGATCTTGTTATCAATGGTGATGAAGCGTCAACTCAAGTGAAGAGCTTAATGGATCAGCTAAATGTGTTGCGGCAGGAACTAGAATCTCTACACAGTGAGAAAGCTGGACTAGAAGTGAAACTTGAGGAAAAAAATCAAGAAATTTCAACATACGTTATTCAGGTGGAAAATCTGAGACAGGAGGTAGTGAACAAGACCGAGATCCACCAGACAATTACCGAAGAGAAGGAAAGTTCAATTGCACAAGTGAAGAGCCTGGAGTCAGTGGTAGAGACTCTTCGCAATCAGGTAACTGACCTAGAAGAGAAATTAAGATCTAAAATTGAAGAGTTTGGTCGCTTGACAGAAGAAAACACAGAGTTACTTGATAAAATTAAGAATACGGAGGTGGTCTTCTCAGAGAGAAGCGTGGAGTTGTCTGCTCTACAGGAGAAGCATTCGAGTGTAGAGAACGAAACTTCTGCTCAAATATCAGCCTTATCAGCACAGATTGACAATCTACAAGAGGAGTTGGATCATTTGCAAACTCAGAAGAATGAATTGGAATCCCAACTTGAGAGAGAGAAACAAGAATCCGCAGAAGCTCTTGCCCGGCTTGAAAATGAGAGAAATGAGGCGACTAGTCAGCTATCCGAACAGCAGAAATTGCTCAAAGAGCAGGAGGATGCTTACAACAAGCTATGTTCTGAATATCAACAAGTAGAGAACTCATTCCAGGATTGCAAAACGAATCTTGAAGTAGCAGAAAGGAAAATTGAAGAAATGACAGAAGAGCTTAACAAGCACAGTGAATCAAAAGACCAGAGAGTTGCAGATTTAGAAGAAATGGTAGAAGACCTGAGAAAAGATCTAGAAGTTAAAGGAGATGAGCTCAGTTCCATGGTTGAGAACGTACGCCAAATAGAAGTCAAGCTCCGGCTATCAAACCAGAAGCTTCGAGTCACAGATCAGTTACTAACAGAGAAGGAAGAAGCATTTGGAAAAGCAGAAGCTAAGTTCCTGGAAGAACAGAAAATGCTGGAAGACCGAATCGACTCTTTATCAGCAACCATTGTGGCAAACAAGGAGGCTTATCAGAGGATGATAACAGACGTATCGGAGAAAGTAAACGGTACATTCACCGGACTCGAAATCTCTATAAAGAAGCTAGAGGAATCCTATGCAACACATGAGCATTGCATCTCGGAGAAATTGCAAGAGCTTCAGATAGCAAAGGATTGGGTTGTGGAAATGAAAACCGAAAGAGAACAGCTGAGAGTAGAAGTGAGCAACTTAACCAAGCAACTGCAAAGCAAGACACAACAAGAATCTGCATTGAGAGAGAGAGTCGAGAAGCTAGAAGCCAAAGCAAGTTATGAAGAAGCTGAGAAGCAGAAGTTTAGCAAGTCGCTTGTTCAGCTGGAGAAAAAGCTAGAACTTCTGGAGGTGACATTGAAGGAGAAGGAAGCTGGAATTTCGGACCTGGGAGAAGAGAAGCGAGAGGCGATACGGCAGCTGTGTGTATGGATTGATTATCACCGGAGTAGAAATGATTATCTCAAAGACTTGCTTTCAAAGAAGGTGAATGTTAGAAGCCAGAGAGCAGCTTAAGTAGCAGTATGTGCAACTTCTGGATTTCACATTGGTTATTTTTTATTACTTCATTATTATTTTTTTCATCACATTATGATATTAGCTTGGTGCCGTTTTATGCAAATTTGGTGTGAAATTCGTTTTGGTTGTTTTTGGTGGTCTAGTCCTGTAATGTATAGAAAAATAGAATGTGGTCACATATTTTCCTGCTTTTCGGTGGAAATAATTATTTGGTTTTGCTGATCACTATTTTTGTTGGATCTGTAAATGAACTGTTCGCTGTATCGACGGAATCAAAAACAGTGAATAAAGCTTTAAGTTTATTATGCACGTGCCTGAATCATTGCCTGTGACTATCGTTGCATAATTGAAAAAGTATGCACACCGGTTAGCAACAAGTATGAATGTTCAAGCTTATATTTCAAACAAGTTCGATACTATAACCTTAATCAAAAGGGAATCAAGTGTCGACTAGTCTTATAATTTTTACATAGGCGCGTATATGCGAATAGGAACAAATGAAATGATAAATCTATTAAAAAAAATTACTACCGTTCTCAAACGGAGAAAAACAGTACTCTAAAATTATTAAATAAAGTCTATTATAAATAATAATAATCATAATCATAATAAATACTAAACAATACAATACCCTATTTAACAAAATAGTTCACAATAGAAGTAGAGAATAACTCAACTTAGTTAAAACATAACCCTGAATAAAGCTATGCGTCATTCCATAATGACTTATTGGGACTATGAATAACTAAAGACTATAACTACTAAATGTGGTTTTAGATGAAAATGACAGAATTTGTGTGTGCATGAGCCACAGATCCACAACACTAGGCAAAAAAAGGTGGGTTTTGAATTTTAATCATCATCCCCTAGCCTGCAAAATTAAATAAATGATTCTGAAGACTTCATTCTTACGAAATTTTCTGCTATGTAGAAAATTGAAGTTATACTCTCTCTGCTTCAGTCAGATATCCTCATCTCAACTCCTAAGACATCCTTCACCATTTCATAAGTCACAAATGCAATTGCTATTGAAGGAACCACCTAATGAAAACGGCAAGAACGCGAGCGATGCATATAAATTAGATTGGAGGTAGATGACGAACAGAAATGAGACTATTAACGTATTGAGTGTTTACTAACCTTGACTGAATTGGGGACTAAACCCTTGTACAAGGCTCCAAAACCCTCGTGTCGAACGGTTTTCCTGAAAGCATCAACCATGCCGGTATATTCAAGAGAAGCCTTGCTCTTTCCATCGCCTGTGACAACGGAAGCTGCATCTTTCCAGCCCACCATCTGCATTCTTCTTCGGATAACATCAAGAGGATAAGCTACTGTCTGGCCTACAGTTCCTGCAGCAGCTCCACATCCAAGCCTAGTAATCACGCTAAGTTCATTGTTGTCATCAACTAGATTAAATGTTTTGGACTTTATCAGCCAGTCTTTCAGAGATTCATAGACGGCAAAGTTGAGACCAACATATGGGACCTGAAAATAGTGTAAATTAAATTTATGGGCTTCTAATGCGAGGAGACTAAAATACAGATACTCTTATAACTACTCAGAAGGTTCGCAGTTCACATCAGCAGGTGCATCATTCATGTATACTATTTTGACACTACAGATATCCAACAAAAAATTTTTTAATGATGTGAACAGTGAACAAATAGAAGTTAATGGCAGTTCAACTTACAACTCCTATAACAGAAGGGAGCCAGCCTCTGTACAAGGCTCGAGGGCCTTCTTCTTTGAGGACTGTTGAAAGAGCATGAAATATTCCCCGGTACTGGCGTGGAGACTTTTCTGTCTGCAAGGACAGAGTTAAGCTATCACATAACTTATTTATAATAAAAAAAAAAATTATACAACTCTGCGTATCACAGAGAGCATTCAAGACCGAATGATTCATACCTGGACAGTCAACCGACCTCGTACCATATCCATTGGGTAAGTAGCTGACATGGCAATAATACCAGCACAAGCACCAGCTCCAAGGCGTAATAAGGGAGTAAGTTCAGCATTTTCTGCAAGAGACATAGAGATAATAACAAATATTATCATACTAGTTTTATCAAATTGACATGACATTGCAACTATTATATCACTTAAGGCTCAAATAAGGGACTAAAGCTTTTAACCAAAAGTTCATTCTACGTTGCTCAGAAGTTGGTCATTGATCAACAAAGAACAAATGGAAGAAATTAAAGGGAAAAAAAATAATAATAAAGCACATGGGAAATGGCAAGCACTGTTCTAGCTCAGATGGATTGCCCTCATTCAAGCAATTCATTTAACCAGAACTAACTCATTGCATTCAGAGCTCTCAACAACACTCCATCCAATGCATACAAAATATCATGAAGGTATTTCATATTGTGGTAGTACATATAAAGTATAATAACATAAAGGAATACCATGAATTTTCAATGTCAATCTAACTATCATGAGATTTAAATATCAATTCTACCTATCATGAAATGTACAAAACATATCGCAGAGAAGGGGTGAAAACAATAAGATAACAGGAGTTCATACCATTTCCAGACTGACGACGGTGAAGCCACAGGATAGCCCTGTTTATAAGATAAAGAAAAACAGGGAGGAAAAGAAAAGCAGGTCAGATACAAAATATGGAAGATTGTCAGAAAACTGCATGAATTTTACAAGTGAAATGGGAGCACCAGTATAATATTCATCAGGAAGCAATTAAAAGAATCCAACAAGCATTAAAATATAATAAAATTAAGCTAAAATCAAGAAAAAGGGAAGCAACATACTTAGATGCTTCCTCGTAACTAAAGAACTTGACCGCAGAGTTAGGGACAATCCGAGCACAATTAGTACCATTCCCCTTAAACAGTCCTCTAAAACCCTCAGTTCGCCAAATATATTTCAAACCCTGAATTGTCCCATTGTATTTAATACTATGAGGATTTTGAACCTGCATATTCGAAAATCAGCTTCTATTACTCTATGAAATAAAACAAACTACAAACATAACACACAAAATACCAAAAGAAATATAAACAGTACACTAAACGAATAAATCTTCACACATTAGATCACCTGGAGCAATATTTTTAATCTTTCCAGTGGAGCAACAGCAGTACGCGACCTGTAACACAAATAACACATCACACCAATGTAAACGAACAGCTCACTCTAAGTTTTATCCAATAAAACACACTTCTAGAACTACTAAGAAAAAGCCTACACCAAATAATTACTCCTTTTTCACTTCAGAATGCAATTTTCATCACTAACATGCAAAAATGAAAAATAATATTAACACTAACGCCAATATCAGATCCTCTACACAACTAATATAAAATACACCTATCAATTTAACCATACTCACATCCTATATTCGAAAATAAACATGCAAGCAAAGAATAACACTCAAACAACAACCAGCAGATTCCATTTCACAGTCGATTCAACAAAAAGCAACCTCTAATCAACAATCACAGAAACGAAACAACAAAATAAAATAAAATGAAAACTCACACTCCACCGGCGATTCCACCGGCGACGAGAGACTTGCCGATGGAGAGAATCGCATGTTTCGGCGCCTTGACTCCTTCACTAGCCAGCTTCGCTTCCTCCGCGAGATTGACGATCGTCGAAACAGCAGCCTCGCTCGTTTTCACATCCTCCCTCGACGCCATTCGAGGTTTCTCCAGCAGAGAGATATGAAAAGGAAACAGAAGAATATGAAACCCTAGGCTATTTCCGTCGAATAGCGGCGGCGACCGGCGTCCGGAGATCGTCGCGCGAATTTAACGGAGAGTGATTGATAACATTTGTTGAGGATTCAGAGGGAGAGAGAGAGAGTGAAGGTGGAGGCGTTTTGGAGTTTGAGAGAGTGATGAGAGAGCGACTAGGGGTAATCTCTAATGCTTTATATTATTCTACTGCTAATTAAGCATTGTACTTATCTATAGGATACTTTTTGAAAAGCCCTTAAAATTTTAAATATTTGTGCAGATTTTTTTTATTGGCCTTTTTTCAGCTTTTTAAAGTTTGAATTTTATTTATACGCCAATTTCAAATTCTTTCAAATATAAATTTTGTAAAGTTTGGTTTGTAGCCTATATCCCATAGGCTGTACTTCCAATTTTATCCCGAGCTCAAAATTTTTCAAAAATCGCACACTTCATATATTTGTGATTTCCAATCACACATTTCTGATATGAAATCAGAATTTGTGATTCAGTTGTTATTTTATTTCTAATTTAGGTTCAAAGATATCTAAAGAGAATTCAGAATTTGTGAAGTGATATCAAAATAGCAGTACGGAAATAAAAATTCAAGTGGAGGGTAAAATTGTTAACAATTATGGTAAAATTTTTGAAAATCAAACTTTCACGAGACTTGTTTTTGTAAGAATTTGAAAATGGACCTATAAAAAAAAGTCAAACTTTAGACGGCCCATTTTCAATAATTTTCTCTTTTTTATTTTTTAACTTTTTAATATGAGTTATTTTATCGAATGAAATGATTGTTTTTATGAAAAATTAATTTATTTGAGTGAAATTTTATAAATTTTATCTAAATAAATAATTTAGAATATTTATTTTATATTTTAAAATAATTTTATTTATATAATTTAGTGTGGTATTTTTTTAATTCTATTTAATTTGGCATGTAATGTAAATAAATTTTATCCATGAATATATATATTGATGGACATTGCATAATCTCTCTCTTACATTAAATTGGGGATATATTTAACTGTATATTTGGTATTAGACATTAGCTTAATTTTTAAAGTAGCGACTAACTATTAGATTAGATGTTAAAGTAGGGATTTGAAATGAGTATGGTAATAATAATCTGATCATACCCTGAACCCTAAACCCTAGATATAAAAAGAAAAAAATATACAACTTTTCTAACTTACAATAATACTTATTCCATTTTTTTACTAGTAATATTTATTTTGAAATATTTTTTTAATTAAAAATTTATTATACCATAATTATTAACTAATTAGATATTTATAAAAAATAAAGAAATAATTATTTAAAAATTTTAATCATATTTAATAAATATATTAAAATTAAGGAAAATTACAGAAAATAATGTAAAAAAGTTTGAAATTTTAAAACTAACCCAAAAAAGTTCCATTTATATTTTTAATCAATTAAAACTTTGACTTTCAAGCACTTCACAGCTGTGAAGTACCTCTTCCACGGCCTGTGAATACTATTTTCGAAAAGTAAAAGTTTAAAAAATTATTTTTATGAAGATTTTGAAACTGGGTTATATAGTGTAAATAAAAGTTATAAAAGGTTAAAAATAAAATTTTCCCTTAAAATTATCAAATATATTTTAGTAATTAAAAAATCTCTATCACATAGCATTATTATCAAATCGTATATTAAAAAGGGAAAAATATAAAAACTGAACCAATCAAACTATATTTTTAAATTAATGAGCCTTTAAAGTTTGAATTAAGTTTTTAAACCAAATAAAACTTTAGATTTCATAAAATGAGTCATTCACATTTTTCACATGTTATTAAAAGTCCTTTACACAGTGTGAAGGACTTTATGACGAACCTTTATTTTTATGTGATAAGGGGTAAAAAGTGTCATAAATGCTCATTTTGTGAAATCTAAAATTTATTTGGTTCAAAAACTTAATTTAAACTTTAGAGGCTCATTAACTTAATTAAAACTTTAAAAAGTCTAAAAATGAAACTATCCCAATTAAAAATTTAATCGTTATTAACAAGAAACTTTCTACCGAACACACTAAATTTTATAGAGTGGTATAAATTCGGATTTAGTTTATTTCACGAAATGTAATTGACTCAACTCAAAATTTATCAAAAATTTGTATTAAATATTTAATTTCGATTCATAAATTAAAATATATAATTACATTTAATTTAAATAAAAAACGATTTGCTGAATTTAAATATATTAAATAAAATGTGCTTGTTTGTTCCGACTCAACTTATTTAAAAATATTAAAAAATTATTTCACCTTGAATTTAAATTAAACTTTATACAAATTGAATTTAAATATTTAGACAAATTAAATTTAAATATTTAGCAATTAAAATTTCAATTCATTTTCATTTATTTTTCAACAAAACTATATAATTAATTAAAAAATTATTTTCTATAATTACTTAGTATTATCATTTTTAATATTAAAAAATTGAATAGTAAAACTATTTCCATAAAAACAGTAATTAATATTATTACATAAGTTATTCAACATGTCTATCTAAGATTTTAGCTTATAAAAAATAAATCAGTAACCCATTCATATAAACATTAAATTAAATTGGTTGTAATTGGTTAATTAATACAAAAATTAAAAATAATATTAAAATTGAAAACTTTAATGACTGTATATAAATTTTACAATACCCTTATTTTATTTGTTCCGTTACAAATATGATAAAAACAAAATCCTGTTGTCCGACTATGAGGGCTGCATTTCAGGAGGCAAATTAGGGTAATTATTCTCTTTTTCTAGTTAATTATCAAATGATATTTTTATAAGCATAAATTATTAAACTTTTGTTTATATTAAAAAATTATATTTAATAGATTACGTTTTTAAATTAAAACAATACAAACTCATGGTGACCATTTTTTATGCCTTAGGTTCACATTTCCACTTGTGGAAACTTTAGGGTAGGGAAGCTTAAACATTTATCGAAATCTTTGAAATGGATTTTGTTTGGGATATATTGAGTAAATTATAATAAATAAATAAAAACCGTCATTTTTTTAAATATATTTTTATATTAATTTACTGGTTTTAAATGTTATTTGAAAAAAAAAATCATTTATAATTTTGAAATAGTACTTTTAATTGAAAAAATAGTTAAAATTAATGGGTTAATACAAAAAGTTTGTATGACCTGGGAGAGTATTAGGTTAATCGAACTGAGTCGAATTTTCAGTTTTTGGTTAACTGAATTTTAAATTTTGCTAACTGAAAATTGGATCGAAATTTTATCGGTTAATCAAAAATGGAAACCGAAATTTTCCCGTTAACCAAAATACTAATCGAAAATTCGAATAAATTAATTTTAAAAAAATCCTAATTTTTTTTAATTAATGATAGATATTATATATATATATATAAATAAATAAAGGGATATAGAGGAGATATAAGCAGTCTTTTTCATGGAGAAGACGATAGGTGGTGATGATATGTTTGGTAGAAGAGACTTGAATGAATTTGTCTATGGGTAATGTAATAGTGATGGATCGTCCATCACCCTATCTTCAATTTTTGATAAATAGTTGATAACTTGATATGGACTCTTTTTCGATAAAAGAAAAAACAAAATAAAAGTGATTTATCATTTTTGGAAATTCAAACTAAGTCTTAATCAATCAAATAATCCACCAACACAATTCTTGTTCACACTTTTTAACGTATTTGTCACCTCACACATATTATTATACATGGTAAACATTTAGTCCTTGAAGTTGATAAGATTTTCATTTGACACCACATTAGTTTGGAGTGTAAAATTTATAAATAATAAATATTTTAATTATTTAAAAAATTATACTAAATTATTAAAATTAAGACCATTGTTATTTATACCACACCCTTGTTTTCTACCATATTTTAGATAAAATAGTATTTTATTATTTTAAAATTTAAATATTTAAAATATTTTCTAAATTTAATTTATTCACCACTCTTAATTTTTTAATTAATTTTTTCTTAACTTTTATTATTTTTAACAAAATATCTATCAAAATAATATTAATTATATATATATATATATTTAGGGTTATTTTCATTTTTGTTATTTTATAACTTCTATTTACATCATATAGCCCAATTTTAAAAATTTTACAAAAATAATCTTTCAAACTTTCACTTTTCAAAAATGAACCAAATTGACTATTTTATCATTCTGTGAAGATCTTTTACACTGATCTGTGAAGGTGTGAAGGTAGTCTGTGAAGAGAATCTTCACATATGTGATGGTCTATTTTTGAAATCAAAGTTTGAGTGGTTCAAAATTACAAATAAACTTCTATTGGTTTAGTTTTGAATTTTTAAACTTTATTTGGTTATTTTATATAATTTTCCCATATATTTAATTCAATTTCATTATTTATTTATTTTTATGAAATTTCATCTAAATTGTAATTTTAAATTATTTTTAAATATATTTTTTAAATTGTATTATATAATATAATATTATCGGTGAGTAAAGCATTTTAAATTTTTTATTATTATGTCCTATCAATCTTGATTTTTATATATTTTTTTAAGAAATTAAGAGAAATATTTTATATTTTTAATATACAAAATAACTATAATATTTATAAATAAATAGATAGATCAAAACACCCATTATATATTAAGTGCAAATGACTACTATCACACAACAAAACTTGAAAATGAATAATAAGGAGGAGATTTATTCTAAAAATATATGGGATTGTGGGAGTTTTCTTTACGATTCTCATGAAGTAGTGTCCATCAACTATTTGATTGAAAGGAGAATGATGAATCTACCATTTTCATTTCAGATTGAAATGGGAGAGAAGTTTCAAAATCAGGTAAATATTTCGAAATCTAAAGATGGTGTTAGATTATTCTTTAGAGGAAGATGGTTGAAGAGGAGGCTATGGAGGAATTTATTCCATTGTTTATGTTAAGATTGCATTGAATAACGAGAATTTCTTTTTAGGAAAAACTTCCTATTTTGAGTTTTGGGTCTTTTTCCTAATGATTTATTTTTTATTTGAGAAAGATTTAGTTTTCTTATTTTGGTTTGATTTTTAGTTTGGTTTAGATTTTATTTCCTTATTGAGTTAGATACTCCCATATGAATTAGGTTTGACGTTAGCTATAAATATGGGATGTACTCTAAAGTTTTGGGTATGACAGATAATATTGGTTGAGGGCACAGAGGGTCTGTGAGTTGAGTTATCTGTTCATCAATTGGTTTGATTGTTTGAATACAATTGTTTGGTAGATTATTGAGAGAGAGAATTGTCTGATTGTTTCGAAATAAAAGGTTTCGAAAAGGTTGTTGGCTTCCGAGGATTAAGCAATTTGCTAACCACGATATATCGTTTGTGCGTTTTGTTTATTTTTTATCTTGTTCATCGAATTGGTTACCGAAAATCCTAACAGTTTATTTAGTAATGAAATATAATTGTTTTGTTATGTTTTATTAATTTGGTGGAAATATCATAGGAAAAAAATGAAAGTAGATTATTAGCAGTAGTTTTAATTTATTAGAAAAAAATATTTAGAGTTTTAAAATTTTATATTGATAAATTGATCCTATTTTTATATTTGAACTATTTAAATAATGTTGTAGTAACTAAAAAGTTTGAATTCTCAAATTTTTTTTTCAAAGAATATGTTACTTTACATGGAAGATAGAAACATAAGTAATTCTAAATTGTTATTTGATTTTATTTTTTTTTAATTTTTACTTTTGACTAATTAAAATTTTAAATTTGTTAAAAAATCATCTAAATTCTGTTGTAAGCTTATGAATGATTAAAAATAAATTTTTAAAAATGAAATAAAATCTCTTACAAAATTTTTCTTTCCAACATTACTCATATTTTTACCAAAATTTATAATTTTTTTTTAAAAAATTGATGAACATGAATGGAGGAATATATTAATCATTTTAGTTATTAAATTCATAAATATTTATAAATTTAAAATAAAAATTATTTAAAAATGAATCATTAATTTACTTCGATTGAGCTTCGTAGAGGATACAAAACTTTTTGGCCCAATCACTCTCACAAGGCCCAAATATATCATGGGCTTTACCGGCCCAAAAAGTGGTCAAGTATACAATTTTCACTTAATCTGAATTTTATAATTAATAATTTTATTGTGTTTAGTGAATTCATTATTATTAGTAGTTATGCAATCAAGTGTAGAGATGATATGGACCCATAATTAAGATGTGCAAATGAATGATTGAGAGATAGATTATATTTATGTAAATGTAATGCAATGCATTATTGTCCATTAGCAAACCACGTGCTTGACTTTTTTGTTGTAATGTCCATACTTAATCATACACACGTTTATACAATCCAAATGTACAACTATGTTTTCATCAAATTTCAACCTACTTTACTATTATTAATGTATATTTGAGTAATTATTACCATTTAAATTAATCATCTGATTATTTATTAATGTCAAAATTTTTCCATGGAATATGTATTAGATGTGTGATCATGTAAAATAGAAATAGAAGACGACGATGTAGTCAAATATTTATTGGTACGTAGTACAGTTTAAAAATAATATAGTCATTTTGTTTAAAAAATTTAAAATTTAATTAAAATAAATTATCAAATGAAATTTTATATATATGAACAAGAAAAAATAAATTAAAAATACGTTAAAATTTTAATTAAATAATATAAAAAATAAAATTACGCTATTTAATCATTTAATTTTAATAGTGGAAGATGAAATAAATAAATTAATTTTGATGTTTTGGAAATAATATTAAACAAAATTAATTTTGATATGATGTCACTATGTTTTAAAAATTATTTCTGATTAAATTATGGGAAAAATTTAAATTCATATGTAATTTATAATGTTAATACGATAATTATAAATAAAATAGACAAGTTAAAAAATAATATTAAACATATTTAGAATGCTAAACATTTAAATAATTAATTAGTGCTATATAAATCATAAATCAAAAATCAAAATTATTTTTCTAATTGAGTTTTAGATAATTTAAATTAAAAATATTCCTATACATAACTATGTATGCAGAAAAGTTAAAATAATAGTTGCATGTGTATAAAATAAAGATGAGGTAACTTAAGGATGTTGTATTAAGTTATTTTATTATATTAATTAAAAAAAATAAAATTGACTAAAAAATATTTAAAAAATTTGAATTGACAGAAGAGGATGTAATGTAATTCTAATTAGATGTCATATCCAAGCCCAACAATAGTACCGCGTGTGGTACAAGTATATTATTACACAAATATTTTGGTCATGAAAAATCAAAACACATATAAACATCAATATTGACAAATATTTATTTATATATATTTAAATAATTATGCTATTTATATTGATTGTGTGGTTGATGTTAATGGGGTTTTAATGTTCTCCAATAGAGAGAAAAAGAAAAGAATCACAAAGAGGTCCACAAATATTAAAAACAATAACAACTTCACCTACAATTGACATATTCTTCTCTTTTATTGATTTTCGTATAATTAATATTAAATAAAAAATTAATTTGCCGGTGACAAAGTCAATACTATGGTTTAAGATAGATTAATTTTTTTTTTTTAATTTTTTAGATAATTTGTTTGTTTATTTAGTTTTTAAAAATATTGAAAAGGATTTGAATTTTGTTCACATTCTAACATGTAATGAAACTAATCAAGATTTGAAGTTGAAATTTGTAAGTTTTTGGAGGGTGTATTACCGACCATGTTTTTCGAATGTTCTTAGTACTTTTGTGAAAGTTTCTAGATTCATTATTTTTGTTTTTTTCCTCGTCTGGTAAGCACATCATTTCAACCAAATTATAGTTCAATAATTCCAGAATGAAAATTTGAATTCTCACTTGCTTTTATCTTGCTATTTAGGTTATATTCGACTTCATATACATTTGCACTTAAAATAAGTGGATATATATATATATATTATAATTATGTTTATATCAATTCTAGTTTTTTTCAATGAGTGTTCCGAACATCAAATAGGTAAACATACAAAATATAATTACTATCTAAAAAGTAGAACATTCAAAAACAGTTATGTTTTGCTTATCAGTATAGTTTTACTTTCCGGTCTGATTTATCTTAAAAAAAAATCAAAATCGAAAAGAGGGTACTATAATCACTTTAATTAATTTTTTTAAAAAAATTAATTTTATAAAAAAAATATAATTTTAATTTAAAAATATAAATGTAATTAATTATAAGATAAAAGTTAATAAAGTAAATCACTATTAACGTTTGGGTTGAGAGCTATTTTTGATAGTTTTTCTAAACGCTAATTAAAATGTTAAACACTAATTGAATGTGGTTACAAAACACGTATTTTTTAAAAAAGTTAATATAGAATCTAAATGCAGTTTGGAACGCTAATTGAAAACTTTTCCCAAACACACAAGTATTATCAAACCAATATATATTTTGCTAATCCATCATTTAAATACGTATATAAAAATAAAGATTATAATAATAAAAATAAAATACCTAATCTATGTTATATGGTTTGCAAGTTAATAACCATCCATGCAAAATTTGCTATTTAATTAAATTTTTAAAAAAAAATAAAATCAATTAGAAGTATTTGACAGAGTCCAGCTTTCGAGCACAAACCCACTTTCTTCTTCTTCAAAACAAAGTCACGTAACAGTCAACACACGGCCACAAAACACACACCTTTTGACATCAACAACAAATAAAAGGTCCACCACCAAACCAAACCACAACCTCAAACTGTTTCACACTCTGTTTTCCACATTTCATTCACCACACACGTCTTGGCCCCAACCAACTATACAAATTTAACTCACTTCTTCTTCTCTTCTCTTCATTTGACCTTTTAAAAATTTTGCATACACACATATATGTACATATATGACATAGTCAATGGTTCTAAAGTTTTCTTTTCCATTCCCGAGTAGTACTACAGAGTTAATTTTCAATGTTGAAAACAGAGTAGCTCATATGGGTATTTCTTACAAACATTGAGTTTTTGTTGTTTTAGTGAAAAAGATTCGATTTTGTGAATTTGGGTGTGTGAGATTTTGTGTTTTGGAAAAATGGTTGAAGAAAGTGGGAATATTCGATTGGTTCGGTGTCCCAAGTGTGCGAATGTTCTTCACGAGCCTGCTAATTACTCTGTTTATCTATGTGGTGGCTGTGATACTGCTCTTAGAGGTTAGTTAGCCTTTGTTGTATTTTGAGTTCGATTTTTGTTTCTTTTAGTGAGATTTGGGCAAAATTATTGATGTTTCAGCGAAGAAGCCATCTTTAAATGATGATTCCAAGAAGATTGAGAGAACTGTTGAGGTTAATAGAAGAAAAGATAAAGCTCCAATGGAAGATTATGTTAAAAAGAAGGTTTTGATTGGTAGAGAAGACGAATTTAATTCAAATTCATCGTCTATGTTAAGGTCTAGAGTGGTTTCAGGCAGGAGGGTGTTTGACGAAAAGCCTTATGGTGAAGGGACTTCAAATCATGAACATAACAGAATCGATTTCTTAGAGCAGCACCAGAATCAAATCCGTATGCAATTGAATGATTTGATGCACAAAATCTCCAGATTGAGTGTCAATTCACATGAAATGAAACCGGTCCGAGGTGTAAATAGTGTCAATTCTATGTACAATGGGTCATTTCGGTCAAGGATAACAAGACCTGCTTATGAGCCACCACAGGAGGATTATTATTCTATAAAGTCGCGAAATTCGAGTCAAAATCTGCATTTGCAGGAGAGTTTTAACCATGAGAAAGGTTGTTCTTGTTTGGATTGTTATACAAGGACGAAAAGAATCGGAAGGTACTCAACTAGATCAAATCCTTATTACACTTTTAGCCAGGCCAGTATTTCCAGCACTGTTTCTCAGGTTTCTCAGGTCAGATGGCGAAATGATGCTGATTCGGATGCTGATGTTTTCAAACAAAAGGAGGTAAAGAGAGTAGTTGATGTGAAGAAGGATAAGGAGGTTTTGGTTCCTATTGCAGGTGGTGCGCCGTTTATGACCTGTTTGAAGTGTTTCGAGCTGCTGAAATTGCCAGCGAAAGTGATTAGATTAGCAAAAGATCAGAAGAAGCTACGTTGTGGTTCATGTTCAAGTGTGTACTCATTTGAGTTTATAGACAATAGGCTTGTGATTTCTGTTCCTGTTGATACCAATCAAATGGATGTTAATAGGGTCTCTCATGAGCAGACATTGGATTCAAATTCAAATTCGAATCAACATGGGAATGCACAAGATCATATGTCAGATAAATGTGTTTCTGAGCAGGAATCATCTCCAAGAAGTGAAGAAAAGACAGCAGAGATCATCACAAATGCAGTACCTGAACCTAAACCAGAAGCTGAACCTGAACCTGAACATGACAATGAAAATGCAGTTGAAGTATCATTTAGTGAATACATTGACACCAGTGTATCTCAAAGTTCAGTACCAGAAATCACAGAAGAAGAACAACCAGCTCGTATATCAGTCAATGGACACACAATACCTCCTCATCTAGCTGAAAAGGCCGAGCTGCGAGCTGGGAAAATTCATCCAGGAGACTATTGGTAAGCTAATAAACTTCACTATCTATATATACACATTCATATCTATAGTTTTCACTGATTTATATCATGGTTATCAAGGTATGATTATCGCGCTGGCTTCTGGGGCGTATTAGGCCAACCTTGCTGTGGAATTATAGCTGTGAGTTAGATATATCAATCATTCAATGAGAGTTATATTATATAGAGACTTTGTTGTTCATATTTATATATATGATCTTCATTTTGCAGCCTAATATAGATGAATTCAATTACTCAATGCCTGAAAACTGTGCTGCTGGAAACACAAATGTGTTTGTTAACGGAAGAGAGCTTCACCAGACAGATTTAGACTTACTTGTCAGCAGAGGTTTACCTAATAGACTCAACAAAAACTACATTATTGAGATTTCTGGTAAAGTTGTTGATGAAGACTCTGGTCTGGAACTCAAAAGTCTTGGCAAATTAGCTCCAACGTATGATTTTTTCGCTTAACATTGTTATTTCGATTCGATTTGATTCGGTTTTTTATTAGCGAAGTGTTTATTGCAGAGTTGAGAAGGTTAAGCGTGGATTTGGCATGAAAGTTCCCAGAAGAACTCAGTTGTGATTCAGAAACTGTATATGTATGTGAATGTGAACATTTTTGTATGTGTAAATGTACAGTTTTGTAGTGTTATTGAGTGTGTAAATCTACATTGATTCTTCTGTGTAAGCATATACAAGTACAATAATTGATTGAAATTCAATGAGAGGGGTTTAATCTATTGATGATTTTGATTAATCATGCTAAGTTGGTTGTGATTTGATAATGAAACAGTACCTAAATATTATCCATCTGGATTGATATAATGCATATTATTTTTTAAAAATAGTTTATATTTATTAATTAAATATAAGTGTGTATCATATGCTGCAGCAGCTGGCGATAAGCTGGCAATATGTGGCACATGGATTTTTATTTTAATAATTAAAAAGTTAAATCATTAATCAACTTTTCTTAATCATCGCATCATATCCAATCTCCAGATTCTCTAACCTATGATTAAATATATGATTAACCATTAAAATAATTATCTATAGCTCTGCATCTACCCACTCTCTAACCACCATTACAAATTAAAAAAAAAAACAACTTTGAAATATAAAAGCATAATTTTTTTCAGTGAATTAATTCATTTGAAATATTTTTGGATTTTTCACATATATATTTTCCTAATTTAGTGATATTTTTTCTTTGTAATTAAAAAAACATTAATTTTTATTTATGAGAGACAATTTTGATTAAAAATGAATTAAAAAATGAAAGAAGAACCAGACAAAACTGCTGAACTAAGTGAACTATATGAGAAGAAGTGGTGTTCTGCAAGAAGCATGAGCATTTATTGACGGGCTCCAATGTCGGCTATGTTTTGATCTGATTTATAATAAAAGTGATTCAACGTCTAATTTTCTCAATTCCAGATTTGGGTATCGACAAATGCGAATCCGTCTCTGTTCAAGATCGTTGCTTTTCTTGTGATAGACATACACACAACACAGATTTAGTTATTGAGAGTGGAAAATGAAGCTGTGTTGGTCCCTCAAGAAGCACAATCACTTGCCTGTAAAGCTATTTGTGGCAGTTCTTTTGACGGGTCTCGTTTTTAGACTCTTTGTTTTCAAGTCCAATCAGTTCACTTCGCCTTCTGATTTGGAGACATCTGTTGCTGATGATACTGTTGTGGATAGAACTGAGATTGTGCCTCGGCCAGAACGAGAACCAGAGAAAATTGAAGAAAAAGTAGCGGAGGCACCTGTTGATTCGAAGATTGAGGAGGTTTCAGACTATGAAGAACAGACCCAGATGCGTAAAAATGGTAATTTTTTAGGGTTTATTTGATTTGGGGTTTTTGTGTTTTTGGTTTAATGTGGTTTTATTTGTTTGATTGGTTTTTGTATGTTTGAATGTTGATGTTTCAGATACTGAAGATCAGAATGTGATGCCTGGAGAAGGTAACAAATTTATCAAATTTGATTGGGGGTTTTGTATGTAGCAAATGAACAATAAAATGAATTGAACTGTGTTGATTTTGATTTGATTGAAAATCTTTGAGCTAATAGCTTTTCATATTAAATGTTGTTATCTACTACCTAATGATGTTGATTGTGTTGAACCACCATTTTTGGATCAGAAAAGTGTGATCTGTTCAAGGGAGATTGGGTACCAAATCCTTCTGGTCCTATATACACCAATGCAACATGTCGGCTGATTGAGGGCCATCAGAATTGTATGAGAAATGGGCGGAATGATTCGAATTATCTCTACTGGAGGTGGAAGCCACAGAACTGTGAGTTGCCTCCATTTGATGCACAGAGATTTCTTGACATGATGAGGGATAAAACGTGGGCGTTGATTGGCGATTCGATATCTCGAAACCATGTCCAGTCATTGTTGTGCATGCTGTCTTCGGTATGTGTCTCTGCCATCTTATTGATTTATCAAATCTGATTGTGAGATTTGGATGTTGAGATTGAAATACTGCTTAGATGTGGCCTTTTTTCAACTTCTTGCCTTCCCTTAGTACTTGCTATGGAATTTGGTCTATATAATTGTAATGCTGATGAACAGATTATAAAATTGTGATATGAAGGGCTAAGTTGAACATACATGTCTTGGTTGCATATCTGCTCAACTGTGTTTGATGGCTTTGAAGTTTCCATAGTTTATCTGTAGATTTCTGTTATGTGTTTCTTGCAATATAGGAAATGATGTGTTTCGGCAATGTAGTATCCATGATGTAACAATCACACCCTTGTTATGAATACTTGATATGGTTATGACTCTGTGACATGTGTTGCTGATTTAACTTCCTGGTGTCCTTTTATAAACTTCTGTGTGCAGACAGCATCACCTTGCTTTGATAGAGTTTTGTCTCTTATTAGTGTCTGGTCTTGTATTTTGACATTTGGCTGCTCTAATGGATTTGTACTTCAGTGTAATAATGTATTGGTCATCAGTTGATTCTTTGCCACTATGATAAATGCAGAATAACCAACTCATTCATTTTGCAAATCCAGTTAGTACCTATCCCAAGTCAGTTTCAGTTCATCGGTATTGCATGATTAAAGATTGATTAAATGCTCTGCTGCTTCATCTACTTATGACAAGAAAATGTTGTTTTGTTATGATGTCGCTGCGAGTGATCTATGCGCTAATTGTTATGTATTGTATCTTTAGTTGCCACAATTTCTTACATATGTGGATCGGTTAATACTAATGCTCAATCGATATATAATCTTATTGTACTTTTCTTATTGTACTTTTTATCTGATTTTTCTCAACAATTTTCAGGTTGATCCAGCAGTTGAAGTCTACCATGATGAGGACTTCAAGTCAAGAAGATGGTACTTCTCCTCATACAACTTAACCATGTCAGTTATTTGGTCTCCATTTCTCGCAAAAGCAGCAATTTTCGAAGACAACAATGGTGTATCATCATCAGAAGTTGAGCTCCATGTGGACAAGCTAGACAAGAAATGGACAGATTTATTCATCAACTCAGACTACATGGTCTTCTCAACAGGAAAATGGTTTCTCAAATCCGCAATCTACTACGAGAACAATACAGCAATCGGCTGCCACTACTGTCCTAAACGTAACCTAACAGAACTCGGCTTTGATTTCGCATACAGAAAGACTCTCAATTCCGTTCTCAACTTTATAGCCAAGTCCAAACACAATGGGACAATTTTCTTCAGGACATCAACACCAGACCACTTTGAGCATGGTGACTGGCATAATGGTACCTGTGAAAAACTTGATCCAGCTAAACAAGGCGAAATTGAGTTAAGCGACTTGAACAGGATATTGCGCGATATCGAATTGGCAGAGTTTGAGAAAGCAGCAGCAACAGCAGCTGAAACTGGGGTGAATCTGAAGCTTCTTGATTTGTCTTTGCTTTCTTTGTTAAGACCTGATGGTCACCCTGGTCCTTACAGAGAGTTTCAACCATATGCAAAGGGTAAAACTGGTTTTGTTCAAAAAGATTGTCTGCATTGGTGCCTACCTGGCCCCATTGATGCCTGGAATGATGTTATCATGGAATTGATTGTTAACAGATGATAATGATATAGCAAAGGATAGAACACATATATTGATTTAGACGTTAGTTGATTTGTATAAACCATGTTGTTGTGGTGGTTTGTGTTATATTACAGACATTATTTTGAATTGGAAAGAGAAAAAAAATCTCATTTAATTTTTCTATATATTTGTCTATTTAATTAAATAAATTCAATCCAATCCAAAATTTAAAATACCCATCTTAAATGTAAATCAAAATATAAAGGGAAAGAGGAGGCTCCAACGGTCATCTCCTAGTGTAGCCGTTTGAAAATTCATTTGAAATTTGAAAATTTCGACCGTTGTGAACTCTTCTATATAAAGACTCTCTTCTCACTGTTAACGTTATAGAATATTTTTTCTTTCATTTTCATTTCTTTCGCTTTCTTTGATTGATTGTTTCAATGGCTGGTGCTGCGATTGTTGCTTCGAACTCCACAAACGCCGACCCTGCACCGACAAAGAAGGGAAGGAATAGCAGGAAAGCTTTGAAGCAGAAAGACTCATCTCTGAATGAAGCCAATATCTTGGCTCAGACTCTCTCTGTTCAACCATCTGAGTCACCGATTTCGAACCCACCTGATACACACCCTGCGAAAGAGAACCATGAAAGTCTCTCTCAGTCGAAGTCGCAGACCAAGAAGGCTGCCAAGGGGAAATCAAAGCAGGCGGTGAAGAATCAGGACTCTTTTGGGAAGGACTTGCAAGAACTGCAAGAAATGTTGGAGAAGATGAAGATCGAGAAGGAGAAAACGGAGGAGATTTTGAAGGAGAAAGATGAGATGTTGAAGATCAAGGAGGAAGAGCTTGAAGTGAAGGGTAAAGAGCAGGAGAAGCTTCAATTGGAGTTGAAGAAGTTGCAGAAAATGAAAGAGTTTAAACCTAATGTGGTAAATATTCTGTTTTTGTTCTTGAAACGATCTTATTCTTCTTGATTTTGTTTGTTAGGGTTTTGAATCTAAGGTTTGTTTTGATTTGCCTTCTGTTTTTCTATTTGTTAGAGTTTCCCGTTAGTTCAATCTTTGAAAAACAATGATCAAGATAAGAAAAAGAAGAAGGGCTGTCAAGAGATCAAAAGGCCTTCAACTCCATATGCTCTGTGGTTGAAAGATCAATGGGATGAGGTATATTTGTTAGTTGTTTATTTGATCAATCTATTTCCACTACAATGCTCCTGGTTTGTGCGATTTGGTGTTAATTTCTTGATTAATCCGTTTTCAGGTGAAGAAAGAGAACACAGTATTCGACTTTAAGGCCATTTCGAACATGCTGGGTGCGAAATGGAAGACTATCAGTGAAGAAGAGAAGAAGCCATATGAGGAGAAGTATCAGGCTGAGAGAGAAGCCTATTTGCAGGTAATGGCTAAGGAGAAACGTGAAACCGAAGCCATGAAGCTCTTAGAGGAGGATCATAAACAGAAGACAGCTATGGAGCTACTTGATCAATATGTCCAGTTTGTACAAGAAGCTGAGAAGGACAATAAGAAGTCCAAGTAAAACTTTAGTCCCTAACTTGGTCTATCAATTCTTTGTATATTGGGTTCCAATGTTTGATTAATTTTGTTGATTGTTTGCAGGAAAGAAAAGGATCCACTGAAACCAAAGCACCCCATGTCTGCTTATTTTATCTTCTCGAATGAGAGAAGAGCTGCTCTTGTAGCAGAGAACAAGAATGTCAAGGAGATAGCTAAGATCACTGGTGAAGAATGGAAGAATATGGATGAGAAACAAAAAGCTCCTTATGAAGAAGTAGGTGTTTGTTGATTGATTCTGAATCATTTCAGTTTGTGTATATTTAACCATTATCTCAATTGATTGTGTTGTTTTGTATTGAATTGATTTTCAGATTGCAAAGCAAAACAGGGAGAAGTACAATCAAGAAATGGAGGTTTATAAGCAGATGAAGGAAGAAGAAGCAATGAATCACAAGAAGGAAGAGGAAGAACAGATGATGCTTCAAAAACTAGAAGCTTTTCAACTGCTGAAGAAGAAAGAAAAGACTGACAACATAATCAAGGTTTCAATTGTTACTGATGATCTAGATTTTGATTTGTTAGAAATATAGCTTATACTGATATCCTTCTATTTCTGCAGAAAAACAAAGAGAACCATCAGAAGAAGAAGCAACAGAACAATGACCCAAACAAACCTAAAAAGCCTGCAGGATCATATTTTCTTTTCAGGTAATTGTTAACCACATTTATACAAGTAACTTCAAGTTATTATGCAACAGTTGCTTAAGATTTATGTTATTTCTCAGCAAAGAAGCAAGGAAGGCTTTGTTGGAGGAGAGGCCTGGGACCAATAACTCCACAATTAACGCTCTTATCTCTGTGAAATGGAAGGTACTTAAGTTTAATAAATGTTACACATTCCATTGATTAATCTTTAAGAACAGAGTCTAATTAGTGTATATAATTTTGCAGGAACTGACTGAGGAAGAAAAGCAAGTGTGGAATGCAAAGGCAGCAGAAGCAATGGAAGCATACAAGAAAGAATTGGAAGCATACAACAGCTCCATTGCTGCAGACAACAAACCAGAGAAAGAAGCAGAAGACGAACCAGAACCAGAAGATGAAATACCCAAGAATGAAATACCAAAGAAGCCAAGGACTAAGCGTGATAACAACAAACAAAAACAACAGCAACCAGAGAAAGAAGAAGAACCAACAGCAGCAGTAGAAGCAGAAGATAACAAGAAGATAGAGAAACCAAAGAAGACCAGGAAGACCAAAACCACCAAGCTTGTTAAGGATTGTTAAAACATCATCTTCTCTGATGTGAAATTTTTTTATTTTGGTCTAGTGTAGTAGTAGTGTTAGTGCTAGCAATTAAGCCATCGATTTGATGGCATAACATCATCATGTCTTGCCTTGGACAATTTTAATGGAAAAATCAATTAATTTTCAGTATCTGATTCCACACTCAACAGCATTACATATACCACACGACACATTTTGTCATTTGTATTGGGAGGGTAAAATGGTAATCTCGTCCCCGCACTCATCATCTGTTTTGTATTGTGAGGGTAAAATGGTAATCTCATATCATCGCCACCAGATTTTGTTACTTACAAGACTACAATACAACAACTAACTAACCTTAGTAGTAGTCACCTTCAAAATTCCTTGTTCCACATTATAATTAAAAAAATCAATTTTATTTCCTCCATTAACATACATTTCTTTTAAGCTTCGCTTCTCTTCAACGCATAAACTATATAAATATATACATACATATATAGATAGATACACACACTCACTCCATCAATGTCACATCCTCCACAGTCGGATTCGTTCCTCAAATCCGATGAAGACGCCGGAGCCGTCTTCGTTCTCGAATCAAAAGGTTTAAAATCTTACTTAAATCTGATCTTATGAATCGCGAAAACATTTTTTTTTTTTTTAATGAAAAATATGTTGAAAAAACAGGGGAGTGGTGGCACGCCGGGTTTCATTTGACGACGGCGATAGTCGGACCGACGATATTAACGTTACCGTTCGTTTTCAGAGGTCTAGGATGGATCATGGGATGTACGTGTCTGACGGTTATGGGTCTCGTCACTTTTTATGCTTACTATCTCATGTCAAGAGTCCTTGAACACTGCGAGAAGGCCGGTCGCCGCCATATACGCTTCCGCGAGCTCGCCGCCGACGTCCTAGGTTCGTTTTAAAAAAAAAAAACGTTTTTTTAAATTTTCAAAAAAATGAAAACCAGAAAACGTTTCCGTGACGTAAAAACGTCATACTATACTATGCTGCTCCAATTGACTTGGTAGTTTTTGTTGTTAACTAGTTCTCCGCCGATTTAGGTATTTTATTTACATTTTTAATTAATTACATAACTATCACTTAGGTTTATTTAATTTCAATTTTAGTTTCAATAATCTGTTCTTCCTATCTTTGTATATTAATTAATTAATTAATTAATTATTATTAAACAATTGATACTTTATTGAATAAAATGAAAATGAAAGGTGAAAACTATGTTCATGGATGGAGAGAGCATAATGAGTGTAAGACAAGTATGAAAGCATAATAATTTTAAAGTTTGACTTTGAATTTGGATTTCAATTCATTGCTTTGGTGTGTTGGTATATTATTGACCTTATTTTTTGCTGTGTTCAGACAGCTTTCATTGTTTAATTGATGAGGGAATTTATTGCTGATTTTTTTAGTGTATGTGAGATTTTCATGGAGTTTGAATTTGAAGTTTGTGATCTTTGTGTTAATAGGATCTGGAGGGATGTTTTACTTTGTAATATTTATTCAAACTGCTATCAACACTGGAGTTGGAATAGGAGCAATTTTGCTTGCTGGAGAGTGTATCCAGGTAAACTTAAAAAGACTTTTCCACAGTGAGATTGCTTGGTAAAGAAACAAAATTTTCTCAAGTCTTAAGCAGTAAATGATTTACAGAATGGTATTATTTAAATAAGAGTTTTGTTAGTTGAGTGACTTAAATATGTTTTATTGGCTTCCAGTTTGGTGGGGACTATTAACTTTCCATGTCTGGTACCTAGTCTAAACCAAGTTCTGGTTATTGATGGTGATTAATTTTAACGCATACATGAATAGTGGGGACCATTGTTATGATACATATGAGAAATCTTGATGCCCTTATCTTTGAGAACCATGATCATATGTTAAGCTATTCTTGGTATATTGATGGGATGTTATTGCTTTATGGTTTTGTATTTTAGGTCCACACATCAAGCATGCGAGACAGAGCCAGACCTAATATTTAAAGCCTTCTTTTTGATCAAATGCAATATCTATCATCAACTAAATATCCTAGTGATTGATAGCTTTGAATTGATTAACAGATTATGTTTCATTGTTCTGTGTTAAGATCATGTATTCAGAACTTTCGCCGCATGGATCGTTGAAGCTATATGAGTTCATAGCAATGGTGACAGTGGTGATGATATTTCTCTCTCAGCTTCCAACTTTCCATTCACTTAGACACATCAACCTTGTTTCTCTGCTTCTCAGCTTAGGCTACACTTTCCTTGTTGTTGGTGCTTGTATAAGTGCAGGTAAATATACATATAACAACAAAAGTCCTTTTTTCTCTTTATGTCATGTGCTACCTTTTATATCACAATATGAAAGAAACACATAACAGGTCTATCCAAAAATGCCCCACAAAGAGACTATTCATTAGAATCTTCAAAAGCTTCAAGAACTTTTAGTGCTTTCACTTCAATCTCCATTATAGCTGCCATTTTCGGGAATGGAATACTACCCGAAATCCAGGTATAAGATTCTGTTATCTTTTTAACCTTTCTTCGCATATGTAAACGCTTAGGTTAACATAACATAACAAATTCTGATTCTTTAGGCTACTCTAGCTCCACCTGCAACTGGGAAAATGGTAAAAGGCTTGCTAATGTGTTACGCTGTAATTTTCGTCACATTCTACTCTGCTGCAATATCTGGATACTATGTTTTTGGCAACAAATCCGCTTCGAACATTCTCAAAAGCTTAATGCCAGACAATGGACCGTCATACGCCCCAACAGTAGTCCTCGGTCTAGCTGTAGTCTTCGTTCTTCTTCAACTCTTCGCTATCGGCTTGGTAAGTCTCAACACAACTCAAGCACACCCTTGAATATAAACAATGAACAGCTGTTACAGCTGATTATATCATACCAATCGACAGGTCTATTCTCAAGTGGCATTTGAGATCATGGAGAAAAACACAGCTGATGTAAATCAAGGCCTGTTTTCAAAGCGGAATCTGATACCTCGGATAATTCTCAGGTCTCTGTATATGATATTTTGTGGGTTCATGGCGGCAATGCTACCGTTTTTTGGAGACATTAATGGTGTTGTTGGTGCTATTGGGTTTATACCTCTGGATTTTATCCTTCCTATGCTGCTATACAACATGACACACAAGCCATCTAAGAGTTCTGTCACTTATTTGGTTAATGTAACTATCATGATTGTGTTCACTGGTGTTGGACTTATGGGTGCTTTTTCGTCTATAAGGAAGTTGGCTCTTGATGCCAAAAAGTTTAAGCTTTTCAGCAGCGATGTTGTTGATTAAGGTTATAGCATCTCTACTTGTGTATCATTTTGTGATTTCCACTAGCAAATGTAAGCAGTATTGGGTTTTGTTTGTTTTAGTGTAGTGTATATATATATACCCCACATCAATGCAGACATCCATCAATGTGTGAGTTTCTCTATTGGTCTCGTTTTTATACTTGGGCCGAATTTGAACAATTTGGGCTTCTTGGGTCCATTAGATCGTCATGGACTAGGACACAATTGGGCCCGGGGCAGCCCATTCAAATTTATGGGTATAATTCTAATCAAACCATCGTCACCCTATTTAGTTTTTTTTTTTTTTTAATTATTATTATTAAAACATTTTCCTCTACATATAAATTTCAATAAATTTCCATCTAATCGATTTTAACTAAAAAATAAAATGTATATTACAATTTTTTGTTTAATATAATATTTTTATAGCAGCAACGTCCATACAATCAAGTTAAGAAGGATCCATATAGTAATGGAGACTAAAACATATTGTATTGAATATAATTTTTGTAAACGATTCCTTCACTTATTGTTACGTTTGTCTATACACGAAATTGTAGACCAAGAAAACGAGTAGTCAAACTATATACTCTAAGGAAAATATCTCACTAATTAATATATATATATATATATATAAATAAAGATATGTGAACCCATCGATATCAATTGCATTTTAATATATGGCTTCTCTTGAAGACCAGTTGCTAGCATTACTATCATGTGGATCCTCTAAATAAATAATATAATATTTGTATTCAACAAATGAACTAAATTCGTGTAGTTGCAGTGACATGGGCACGTAGTCACGTAGCAATGTATTATTAGCTAAATAAAAATATAAAAATAATAAAATAAATTCCATTGTTATTGAACCATACAATACAAGTCATGCTTATATTTTATACAATCAATCTGATTATGCAATCCCCATGGAACTCGCATAAAATTAAAGTAATCGTGATACTTCAACCACATTTTGTATTATTAAACTTAATCTCACATTATTAGCACTATTAAACTAATTTAGTAATTAAATGCAAGAAAATCTTTCAATAAAAATTTGTATGGTCCAAGTGAAGAGATCGTGATCGCATTAAATTTTCATGTTCACAAATCGACGCGTCACACAATCATCGCATCACAGCCGCACGTTTCAGATTTTTGATTTCATCAATACGGTGGACCGTCTCACACGTAATTATTTACACCGTAACAAACTTTAAATCACGCGTAACAAACTTTTTCTGCTACGAATCGTCCCTTTATATAAACTCGTCTCTTCATTTTGTCTCCCAAAACCAGAAAACAGAGAGACCACAAAACAGAGAAAAAATGGAGAGAGGAGTGAGTACAAAATCATCAACACAGTCACAAGTATGGGACTGTGGAAGCTCGCTATACGACTCATTCGAGCTCAATTCCTTCAAACGACAGCTGGATTCCGCTATGGTGACCAGAACCATGTCGATGCCTCACTTATCCTCCGATCATCGTTTCAAATATTCTCTACCTCCTCCTCCTCCGGTGGAGAAGAAGCCGTCGTCGTCTTCTTCTAAGATCTCTCGGTCGATTCAGAAACTGCTGAAATCGGTTTTTAAGTCGAAGCAGAGCTCGAATTTGAAGTTTCGTGATCGGTCGAATGATGAGTACTGGATTCTGTATGATAAAACTGGAGCTCTTACTACGATACCTGAAGTGCCGGAGATCGATTTAGGAGGACTGTCGCCGGAGATCAATTCGCTCGTTAGAAGAACCGCTTCTGATAGAATATCGGCGGCTTCTCTCGCGATTTCTTGTGCTTGATGTTGAGTAGATAAATTGATAGTTTGATAGATAGATTGAGAGATCTCTGTATAAATAATAGAAATGTTATGTTACTTGAGAGATCAATCATCATCAGAGAGGTGTTTTTGTTCATATTTTTTTTCTCTGATTATTATTATTTTTTTTAAACAGTTCTTGTTTTTGTTTCTTATGTGATATATGCAGAGATTTTTCCCTTTTTCTTTTCGGTTTACTATTGAATCTGATTTGGTAAATATTTGGTGATTGTTGTTGTTTTTGGACCATTTGGATTCATATTCGACATTGACCTACAAAAGGAATCATACACAATTTTCTTCCATGAAATTAATAACTTGAAATCAAATCAACAAAAAGTTGACTTTTGATATTGAGTTAATAATATTTAGCAGGTTTTAACGTGGAATTTTGGCAATTAATTTTAAAATGTTCATTAAATCGTCACATGAAATTAGTGAAGGTCCAGATATAACCTTTTGGTTTTGATTGTGAAGTTTAACGAATAAAACTATGTAGATGTGTCGTCTTCTTCATCACAAATATATAACGGTCCAAATAATTAGGTCAGTTTGATATCTGTTGTAATCAAAATTGTCAATTCACCCCACTTTTCAAAAGTATTTTCGCTTTATCTCTAAATTTTAACTTTTTTTTAATATTTTTAACCTATTTTTATTTATATTTGTATTTTATATATATTCGTATTAGAGAATAATTTTAGAATATATTTAGAATAGTTTTTACTTATTAAAAAAATAAATATAAATATTTTTATAAAAATAATACTTTAAAGTGTTTTGGATGGAAATATTTTTTCATTATATATATATAAATATTCAAAAAGTATTAAAAAATATTTTTAAATAAAAAAAATTAAAAATATTGATATAAATCTTTTCAAATAATATATTATTTTTTTATAAAAAATTATTTATAGAATTAAATAGAAATTTTTATAGAAATAAAAGATAATAAAATGAAAATAAAATAAAATAATTTTTTAGAAGGGAAGATTGTGATATTTACACCATGCAAGCATGCTCGTGATATAGGCTATTTTGTGGGTTGTTGGATGCAACTATCATATGGAGGTGTTTGTGTCAACTTTTCAATGTTCATCCCATTTTTACTTTTTTTTTTTTTTTATTATTATTATTATGAGTGATGATGTTATTTAGAGATAAGAGTGATTTTGGATGGATTACCTTTGTAGTAGGGTAGATAAGAGAGCTTGTAACTCTTTTATTGGATTCTTCTTTAGTAGGTTAGAGTTAGTGGTCTTCCATTATCTACCAACAATAATTTACATTATTGTATCATTTTTATTTTACACCTTATCATTAATTACCTTCCTAAATTTGTTGCTTTTGCACTTATTGTATGTTTTTGCATATTGTTATTAAGTTTGTATATGTTAGGGGTACTTATGATATATGTATTTCATTCATCTCAAGATTATATCTGGTGGACCCATTTTTATGTAAGGATACTGGACTTTGACCTCCAGGATTCCATTGTATTTGCGGCCCAAGGAAAGCACCTTTTATCTCTGGGCCTTATCATTGGGCCTAAGGCCCTAGTGATCCATTGGTCGTGGTCGCTGGATTCTCGCTGGAATCAGTTATTTTCTAGTAAACCCGCTAACTATTTTAGGAGGAATTCCTTATAAAAAGGAATATTGCCAACATATGCGGTCGGGAGATACTTAGTCAACAATCCTACCAGTCATCGGTATTTTTCAGATTACTCCTTACAAACCCTAAATCTCAAAACACTGACCTCATTGTAGGAGAAGAGACCTCACACTTGAAGGGGTTCAACCTTACCACAAAATTTGACCCCAACAATATCCATGTATTATTATTTTATATACAAATTTAAGAAGAGAGAGAAAATATTTAAAATTTCACCATCTCATAAGTTATTTTATAATCACAAACAATCACAAATATATATTTTTTTTGTCTAACAATAGCGATTAAAATAATATTTAGCGATCTAAGAATGATTGGAATAGTATTTTTAAAAAATTGGACATTCCACTATAACATTTGAAAATAGCAGTTAAAGATCCATTAATACTAATAAACTCTACTTAAAATAACTTTCTCTAACCCGCCACTTTAAAATTAACTAAATACTCTTCTATCAAATATTAATAAATATAAATAAAAGCAATTATATTGTCTTTATCAATAATTTTATATTTAATCGCTATTTTGAATAACTACGGCTAATATAGTTATCACACTTGCTATTCTCACCGGTATTTTAACTGGTATCTGTTAACTATTTAAATAACTGATATTAACTTCTGCCACTACTAAACATTAATTTAAATGTTTAGATACAGTACAGGTTATTTTCAAAGTTAGATCAAAACTATATTGAAATTGAAGTACTAGATTCAAGAAGAAAATCCTGAGAATAGATGTACTAGTACTAGTATTAATATCATTGGCTTTGAAGTGGACCCATAAATTTATTAGCTATACCTGTCTAAAATAAGCAATAAATTTCATGAAATTTAGAGAGATTGCACTAGATCATGGGTTATAGATTTGAATAGGGGTGCAATGTATTGTTACATTTATGTATGTAAAGATTTAATGTAAATAGATTAAATGCTCTGGGAAGATTGGGTGTGTGTATTTATAGTAGTAGCAGTCCACTATTTATTTTCTCTTAATAAATGATATGATATTGGCCATTATTTACATGCATTTCAAATCACTCTCAAACACATGCCAAAACCAAACTCTTGGGTTGATATTAGCTCGTTATAAAAATATGATAGACTCATATTAATGAAATATAAAAATTTTGATTAATTTTTTATTAATACATAATTTTTATTTTTTACTCTCTACATTATGGTAAGACAAGCCTATCAAGTTTTTATGAAAATGTACCTTTTTAATATTACAGTAGAGTATGTATAATTGGAATCGGAAAATATATATACGTAGGCTCGTAATTATTTACGAAAAATATAAAATAAAGATGTAGACAAATCGATAAAAAATTATAATTAGCATGTGCTTATATTTTGGAAAAGGGTACTGAAAGTGAAATTTGTGGAGAATTAAGAGAAATAAATTGACAATATTTTAGAATACGGGGTTAATTAGAAATTTTTAGATACATACCAAAATTACACAAGTCCAACAACAAGTCCATTAAGAAGTCGGGCTAAAGCCCAATAAAACTCCAGCCCGCTAGATATCTAGTTATTATTATTATTATTATTGGGGATTGTTAAATATCACAACAAACTTATTAATACCGCATATATTATTCCACTTTTACCCTTTTATTTGATTTCTTCTCCACAACTTATCTCCCGTATTCTTCAAGAATTCCAAAAACAAAAACAGTTTTCCCTCTTAAAAGAGTCCACTCACCTTATTTTCCCTCTCCTCCTCTAGGGATTTGAGAAACATTGGCATGTCCATAGAGTTGACTATTTTCCCTCTCCTCCTCTAGGGATTTGAGAAACATTGGCATATCCATAGAGTTGACAGATAGGTATTAAAAAATTTGCTGCGGTATTTAACAATCTCTTCGAATAAAACATAATGATACGAAGGTGTAGTTACTTCCATCCATGTCTTCTATGATTATGTAATTGAAAAAAAAAATTTAAACGGGTTGAGATAATGAAAAGAAAACCATTGAAAAAAAATTTATTTGAGCTGGGACGATAAAAAGAAATTGAAGAGTTTAAATCATGAAAAAAAATCAGTTGAGATGAGAGAAAGAAATAAAGAGTTTCATTCAAAATAAAAAACTATTTTTTAATTTTTAATTATGTTAAGGATATAATTGGAAAATAAATGCGGTATTAATCAATTTGCTTGCGGTATTTATCACTTTTGTTATTATTAATATCTCATGAGTAATAACTTCATGTACCCTTTAGTTGTTTTAAGGTGAGATGGGGTTGATATTATTTTAATTTTTGATTTGGTAATATAAAATTTTTAATTGATTAGTATTAATTTTTTTTAATTATAGTTGGTAATTTTTATTTTTAAAATTTATTTAGTTATAATAGTTTTTTTATTTAAACAACACACTAAAATAAAAAAATAAATCATATAAAATAGTGAAAATTTTAAGAAATTGGCTTTTTAAAATTTAAAATACAATTATAGGCCTATTTTGAAAAACATACAAAAACAGACTTTTAAAAGTTTAGTTTTCACTCTATAGGCCAAGTTTCCCAAAATACCCCTGAAATTTTACAATTCACAGATGCTGTGAATTATGTTCACAGTCTTTGAATTACGCTCACTGCTGTGATTGGCCCATGGAGTGAAAATCAAAGTTTAGTTTTGCAAACTTTTCAAAAGTGCCCTATAATTGTATAGTAAACTTTTTATGGTCTAGAAATCCAATGAACTTTATAAAATATGAAAAAATAATAAAAATAAAAATAAAACGATGCAACATCATCATTCAATTACAAACAATTTCTAAGTATGATTGTAAAAATGTGTTAAGGGATTGTGTCGAATCAAATCCAACCAATTCTTTTATAAACTAGTTAAGCGGGTTTTATTATAACTCTGTTAATTCATTTATCATACCCAACTTAATTATTATCGAGTTCATGTTCAACTACTATGTGGAATTTTAATTTAGTATTCATATATTAAAAAAAATTATAATTTTAAATAATAAAAAAATACACTTTAATATTTGTACTAATTGTTATTTTACATATATATATATATTATTAAGGGTCATATAATTAATATATTTTATTAATTTATTAGTTTTTTCTTTGATGTATAAAAATAATACTGTTAAGTTTAGCTAAATTGATCAAACAAACGAGTTGACACGTTAATCTGTTAATGAAATTTGATCTAACTCACTTATGATTATGTCAAACAAGTTAAGTCGCTAATAGGTTAAGTCTATCTAACTTCAATCCATTTTCCATCTATTTTATTTGATTTTTATCGATCGTATCATGATCTATTTTGACACATTAATTTAAAATGATGATATATTTTCTTATTCCGTATGGAAATATCAATTAGAAAATAAATTAACTTTTAAATAAAAATTCATTCATAAATAATTCAGGATAATCCTAAAAGAAATTAGGAGCTTAATATTATCAAAATATAATTTTTAATCTACATAATTTATATTTTTTAATTTAGTAAATTTTAAAATGAAATTAAAACTAAAATTTATTAACAATTACTAAACCAACAATTTTTAAAAATACCAAACCATATAATAGTTTATTTTAATTTATCAAAATTAAAAAATTTTAAAATAAAAATATTTAAATTATTTAATAAAATATATAAAATTTAGATAAATTATTAAATAAAAATTTAATAATTATTAAAATAAAATAATTAGAATAATCACTAAAAAATACAAAAACGACCGACACCTCATCAAAATCTCTAATGGTTTTGTTGTTTGGTGGTTTTGGGTTGATTTAGTAAAAGTTTACAAAACTAAATGTCTAAAGTAAAAGGTTTTGAAATTTGAATGGTTTTTTAAATTAAACTTTGATTTTTATGGGGGTATGCCCTCCAATTTTTTTTTTTTTATATTACATTGATGACCGATTTTAATAATATATTTTTGCTAATATTTTAAAAAATAATAATAATAATTTTTCATATAATCGAAAGAGACCAATCTAATTACACAAATAAAATAATAATAATAATAATAATAATAATAATAAGTTTTGTCAAATCACCAACAATTATAGAGATAGACGAGAGAATGCCTCCCCTCCAGAAAATCAAGATACTTATCATTTGAATGTCAACCAAGAGACAAGTGAATGAAATGAACCATTTTCAACAAGTAAAAAATAAAAATAATAATTTATTATTATAGATTAATATAATTATATTACGTACCCTAAAATGAGGAAGACGTGATCAAAGCAGATACTCAGTGGATGACAAGTTTGAAAAATATCTCGGAGTGAAAACTTTCACAACTAAAAGTTAAATCAATCGTTGGATTAATAGTTGCTCACGGTAAATTATGAGTCCTTAATTGCATGTAAAATGATGTTCGCAACAAATATGATGTGACTACGAAATGATCGGAATCCACTGCTCATCATAAAACTGTCTAGATCGTACATATGAAACTATATGGTTAATATATGTAATCATGGTAGTGTCTGGTCTCGAAACTTTAAAAAAAAAGTGGTTAAATAATATATATTTTTTAATTATATATATATATATATATTAAAAAGTAATCCAGTTGTATTGTAATATATTACTTTACACAAATTAATAAAATTTACTAAATGAATTGATGTGCTATGAATTATCTACATTAAAAATGCAGTATATAACATTTAAAAATATATTCACCAAAATAATATATTAATAAGTTTTAATAAAAATAATTTAAAATTTAAATTATA
This sequence comes from Cardiospermum halicacabum, assembly GCA_031304145.1. NCBI lineage: Eukaryota > Viridiplantae > Streptophyta > Magnoliopsida > Sapindales > Sapindaceae > Cardiospermum > Cardiospermum halicacabum. The sequence continues at coordinate 1,367,520 of CM062393.1, read as the reverse complement.
TTGAATAAGTGAAATGCCTATGATTCAGAATGTTGTTTAACAAATCTGTCAATTTTTAAATTAGTTAGTTTGATTAATAGTAATTGAATTAGTTGAAAATATTAATTTTAGAATTAGATAATTGTAAAAAAAAAAAAAAAATTAAAAAAAAATCAATTTTACCACATTTTAATAAAAATTATACTAATTAAATGTATATAAAATAAGTGAAACATACTGTAATAACATTTAATACTTTTAGCATTATTTTTTATTATTAAATTTTTTTAATTTATTTTATTTTAGTATTGTATTAAGCATTTTATTTTTTTAATATTGATTTAATTAATTATTGATATAAAAATGTAATAAATATGATTAAAATTATTATTTATTAGTATTGTTAATAAATATTAAAATATTTAACACATTATATTATATATTTGAAGGTAAAAGTGCAAAATATAACTTATGAAAAAATTACAAAATAATTATTTTAATAGGTTATTTTAGGTAATTTATAATTAAAACCGCTAATAATGCTATTATTAATCAGTTAATTACAAAAGTAATTAATTATATAATTATTTTAATAGGTTATTTTAGGTAATTTATAATTAAAACCGCTAATAATACTATTATTAATCAGTTAATTACAAAAGTAATTAATTATCAATTCGCTAACCGCTAACAATTGGCCAATTCGTTAATAAAATTCATCCAACACTGATCACAGTCGAATCTGCGAATCATGGTTATCAACTAATTGCCAAATGCTTCAATAGTGAAAAACATTTGAATGATTTGAAACTAGGAGGTTTGTTAAAAATATCACATTAATATACTATTAATTAAATATTAATAAAATAAGTGAAATATACTATATAATAGTTATTTGAAAATAGATTATATTAATTAAATTAACACACTTTTAATAAATCATACTGAGGGAAAAAGATATTATAAATATTCATCTAAACATTAAAAGATAATGTATATCCACAAATTGGATGAGTTTAGTATCAATATATTTATTAAAAAATAATAATTTATTTTAATTACAAAGAATCATTTTTAAAAAATAAAAAATATTTTGTGTGACCTAAAATAATAATTTGATACACTCAACAAGTAATTATTACTTAAATAAAAAATTATATAAAAGGAGATATAATGAAAAGTAATTATTGTTTATTTTTATTTTTTTAAATTTTGATAATAAAAAATTTCCAAATCAGTTATGTGGATGATGTATGTTTTTTAGACGCTACACAATGATTACAAATATAATTAATATTGATATAAACTAAATGTTGATAGTGTAAATAAATTAATAAAAAAAAATAGAGAATAAAATCCATAACATAAATGTTCATAAATTATAGGATTTATATAAATTTTTTATTAGAAAATATACATAAATTTTTTAATTAAAACATATAAAAATACGCATTAATTATTGGTAATAAATTTAATATGAATATAAAGAAAAATGGGTTACTAAAATTTTTAATAAATATTATATAATAATAAATTTGAAGAAAGTAAAATTATAAAAAATAATATTATATAAAATTGATTCAAATTTTAAACGAAAAATTATAATTACTAAATAATACTATTATATAAATAGTAACATTTAAATTGTATTTTCAAAATATATTTTTTTATCATAAATAATTAATAATTATATATTTAAATTGAATAATACTATATTTACAGGGTAGTAATACTATTTTCATTTGATTTTTTTTTAAAAGAATTCTGATTTTTTTTTTTTCAAAATAATCTGTGTTTGGAAAGCTTTTTATTAGCGTTTCAGATAACGTTTAGATTATATATTAGTTTTTTTAAAAAACGTGTGTTTGGTAATAGTGTTTAAAACAACGTTTAGCGTTTCAATTAGCGTTTAAAAAAGTTATTAAAAATAGCTTTTAACCCAAACGTTAATAGTGATTTACTTTATTAATTTTTATTTTATAATTAATTACATCGTAAGAGATATTAGTAATTTTATATCTAACAGCTAATTTAAAAACTAAAATTAATACCAAACGTTTAATTCAACAGCTAACTTTACAAATAACTCTAAATTTGGAGTAGCTAATTGCTAAGGTTATTTGAAACGCTAACGTTATTTGAAACGCTAATCTAACGTTTAATTGAAAATAAAACAAAACAAAACCATGGAAACAGCAACACGCCATATAGCAATATTTCCAACACCAGGCATCGGACGCTTAATCCCACTAGTCCAATTCGCAAACCATCTCACAACCACTCACCAAAGCTTCAAAATCACATTCATAATCCCAAACGATGGCACTTCAATGAAATCCCAGAAGAAGCTTCTAGAATCTCTACCCAAATCCACTTTCTCCACTATCTTCCTGCCACCTGTCACTTTCCATGACCTCCCTCAGGACGCCAAAATCGAGACGAGAATCTATCAGAGCACGATAAGGTCACTGTCGTGTTTACGCGACACATTGAAAGTGTTGACCGAGACGACAAACTTGGTTGCTATGGTGGTTGATCTGTTTGGAGTCTTGGCAATTGATGTCGCTAGAGAATTTGGGGTTGATACTTATGTCTTTTTTACTACTTCCGCTATGGTGCTTTCGTTTTTCTTTATGTCTCCTGAGTTTGATGGCAGGTTCAGTTGTGAGTATAGAGATTTGTCGGAAGTGAAAATACCCGGGTGTGTACCGGTTCACGGTTCGGATTTGCCTGAACCGTTTTTAGATAAACAAGAAGAGCCGTACAATGTGATGGTTAGTTTAGGTAGAAAATTTCGTTATGCTTCTGGGGTTTTGGTTAATAGCTTTGTTGATATGGAACCGGGTGGTTTTAATGGTTTGATTGAAGGTGGGTTGAGTTTTGGTGTCCCGGTTTATCCGGTTGGACCGATGGTTCGAACCGGGTTGGATAGTGTTGATGGTGATTATTGTTTGAAGTGGTTAGACCGGCAACCGAGTGGTTCGGTTTTGTTTGTTTGTTTCGGGAGTGGTGGCACGCTGTCACGTGATCAGTTGCAGGAATTGGCTTTTGGGCTTGAATTGAGCGGGAAGAGATTTTTGTGGGTCGTCAAGAGGCCTAATGATGTTGCAAATGGTACATATTTTGGTGCTGAAATGGAAAGCAATGGTGTTAATGAGTGTGATAAGTTTCTACCAAATGGGTTTTTAGATAGGACTAAAGATGTGGGTCTAGTGGTACAAAATTGGGCACCTCAGGCGCAGGTTTTGAGTCACGGCTCGACGGGTGGGTTTTTGAGTCACTGTGGGTGGAATTCTACGTTGGAGAGTGTGGTTAACGGTGTGCCTATGATTGCTTGGCCGCTGTTTGCTGAGCAGAAGATGAATGCTGTGTTTTTGAGTGATGGTTTGAAGGTGGGTTTGAGGGTTAAAGCGAGTGAAAATGGGTTGGTGATGAGGGAGGATATTGGGAATTATGTTAGAGAGTTGTTTGATGGAGAATATGGGAAGTTGATGAGGATTAATATGAAAAAGTTGGAGGAGAAGGCAAAAGATGCTTTGAAGGAAGATGGGTCGTCTACCAAATCACTTGCTGGTGTTGCAGAAGTGTGGAAGAATAGTGTAAAAGAGTAGATGAAAGAAATATGATGTATTAGTATATTTTACATGTACATATTAAAAATTCAATAATATTGCTGTTTAATTCATTTTGCGCTCCAAATCATTTTGATGTGGTTAAGTTAATTATTACAGTAAAATAAATAATATAATTAGGCTGTCGAGATGTTGGGTTAATGGGCCCACTTGTTAGACACTTGTCTTTATTGTGGGCCAAATATGGGCCACTTCTTGGGGTCGAAAATGAATTGAGGCCCAATTTATTTTGTGAGCTTTATGGCCCAAAGAATTTGAGAGTGCGGGAGAGAGGTTTTAGCTCTTCGTCTGGCTGCTAAATTTCTTCTTCGCTCTTCAATTCAATTCAATTCAATTCAACAGCGTCTGTTTTTCTCTGAGTTTAAATTTGCAGACACAGAGAGATTGTGTACGGACATGGAGAAACCAATAGCGACGTTGGGTAGAGACACGACGTGCTCTGCTTGGAACTACACTGGCAACAGGCTCGCCACCGGTTCACTCCACGGAACACTCTCTATCTTCGACACTTCCGATCCTGCATCCTCCTCTTCGTTTTCCTCTACCTACAATTCCAAGGTTTCTATTTCGTTTTGTTCTTATTTATTTATATTATGGAGAATCGATTTGATTTTGATTTGAGCAATGTTAGGTACACGATGACGCGGTTCTTAAAGTCGTTTGGGCTCCACCAGAATACGGTGACGCCGTCGCCTGCGTTTGTAGAGATGGAAGTTTGTCTCTGTGGGAGGAGGTAGTTGAAGGTATCCTAGTTTGATGAGTTGAGATTGTTTGATTATTCGTATTATGTCTTTGTTTATCTTTGTGATTTATTGCGTTAGATGTTTAATCAGATTAAAATGTGAAATGTGTTCTGTCTCCTGTGATTATAATTACTTGTGTGTTTGATTTATTTGTCTTTTTTTGGCGTTGATTGGACTTCTGTTGATGTCAAGATGGGCAGTCTCTGCAGTGGAAGCTCTGCAAGAGCTTTCAAAACAAGTCAACATTAGTGTTGGATGTTCAGTTTGGAGTTTTTTCGTCAAGTTTAAAAATGGTAAGCTTTTCTTGCGGAGTACATTTTTGTTAGTAGTAGTTTAGGTACTTAATGTAAATATGAACAACTAGTAAAAAAGTTTGGCTGCAACTCTAATATCTTTTGATGTTAGAGGCAATGTATGTGATTAGCAAATTTCTCATAAGGATCCAAATTGTTACCTTGACTATTTTGAGGCAAAATTCTTTAGCTGCAAAAATCCAGTCTCTTGGCCCTCATGCTCTATTTAGTGCTTTATCTTATGATCTTGCTGTTACTAAGTAAATCTGTTTAAATTTGTTCGTTAGGTGCAAACTAGCTAGAGATTTTGGAAATCTAAGGTTCCATATTATTATATTTCACTCTTCTACTACTCAGCTGCGATGTATTTGTCTTTCTATCGTTTTGCAGCTTCTTGCTAGAAACAAAACATTGTTTACATTTGTGTGTTGTAATTAGAAGAAAATTAATTGATGGATTTTGATTATCAGGATCTTCATGTAACTTTCTCTTTATTATGTTAGAGGTTGTACTTGTTTCTATGGTTGCGCATTTTGGCTTGGATATTGATTGTCTATTCATCTATATTTTATGAATTGCTGAAATGTAAACATGGGCACTTAAGATTTATTTCTTCAGTTGAGTGGTTTATTCTTTGGAGTTTATTTTGCAGGTTGTTGCGTATTCAGATGGACATGTTAAAGTCTATGAACTTCTTGATCATCTGGAACTGAAAAATTGGCAGCTACAGGTGATGGATGGTGTCTGATTTGATTTTGTAATAGTACAATTATTCATATTGTGAGGAGATAAAAAAAACCACCTGTGTGTTGTAGACTGTAAATTTATAATAATTTTAATTCATCTTCTAAGTAATTTGGTTGCGAATGGTTGATCTATTTAGTTTCTGTTGTGGCCTGTTAGATTGCTTTAACTTCATTTCAGTCATCATTTACTTCTAATTATCTTATTCCTACTTGATCAATTAACATTGCAGGCTGAATTTCAAAATGTCATCGACTCGGTATCTACATTTGCTAAGGCATCGTGCTTATCAGCTTCTATCTCCTGGAATACGCAAAAGGGTGATAACCAAGAAGCAAGTTTTGTTCTAGGTTATAATTCAAACATGCAGCAACTCAATTCCTCCAAGGTACATAGATCTGCACGTCTGGGTGGTGATAATGCATTTTTTGTTGTAACAATTCTTTGCAGAAATATAACATTTTCCTTGCTTTCATAAAATGCAATACTTTCCCTTTGACATATCATGCATCTTTGTTTTCTAAACTAGTAGCGAGCAATGTTACTACACAATGATGGTTTAGGAAAGTGGAAGTATAATTGTCTTGTGCTCTATATGGTTCATTTTTGTATTTGATTTCATTGCATAGAAATTCTTTAGCTCATGATAATATTTGCAGGTGTGGGAATTTGATCCAGCTCATAATAGATGGTTACCAGTTGCAGAGTTGGCTTTGCCTGATGACAAGGGTGATCAGGTTTATACTGTGGCATGGGCACCAAACATTGGCCGGTAAGGGACTCAGTTTGACATAATGCAAGTTGATCAGCAAATTTCTAGAAAAAGAAAATTTTCATAATCAGGTCGGCTTGGCTTTAGAATAAGTATATGGGTGTACTGTCTACTCTTGGAAAATGAGATCTTGATGAGAGTTCAAAGTAACATCTTTTTTCGGCTTTGGATTCCACTGTAATTAAAGGAGATGGAATAGCTGAAGCGACAATGGTTGCTTTCTTGTTTTACAGGCCATATGAAGTAATAGCCATTTCAACTAACAAGGGAATCGGAATATGGCATGTTGGATCAAACCCTGATTCTGATTGGAGACTCTCAGTGGAGAAGGTCGCTTCCTTGTCAGGCCACAGAGGCGAGGTATCAATATATATGATCTTTAATTCATTCAACACAAAAATTCTATCTTTACATAGAATGAAACAATACAGTGTTCAAATGTGATTAGGTATGGGAAATGGAATGGGATATGAGCGGAATGACATTGGCAACAACCGGAAGTGACGGAATGGTGAGGTTGTGGCAGGCAAACTTGAACGGCAACTGGCACGAACAAGCAGCACTTGAACCGACATCTTAGCTCCCACCAACATTCTTTTTCAGCTGCTGATAGGAGTTAGTTGGAGTCTCTAGTTTCCAGTCTTCTTGTATGTTTCCTGTTACCTCTTTTTGATAGAGAACAATGTAAATCTCCTCTTATGATTTGCATGTAGTGATGCAATATTTATCGTTTTAGTCTAACATTCAAGCATACTTGTAAAAAAACGGATTGTACGATATTTGAACCAATTGTCAAATGAGCCCAAAACTCTTCTCTTTCCTTCACTTGTTGGACTTGATTCGGCCCAATTTTCAGTCACTTCATTAACGGGTCCTCGGGTCGGTTAATAACAGATCTCCTATTCGTTTTTAATTTGAAAATGGAGATATGGTTGCAGAATCTACAAAACATAGCTATGGAGGTGGCTTTAATGCAACCATACTTGAAGTCTTCCTCTTCCACCACATCTCTAAGTTTTCTGGGTGGCTCGTCGTTCTCGCAAAATCAAATTATTACTCAATGTAGACCAACCATAAGGTTCAGGAACTTCACAGGTAGAAGAAGAGTTATCAGGGGACGAGCTGTGTTGCGTGTTAGGTTAATGCCTGTTGATGCATTTACATGGACACTCAACATTGATGCAGAGGATACAGTTTCCCAGCTTCTTAGTTCTCTATCTTTGTTTCCTTATCTGGGTTTCTTGTACTTCATGACCAGGTCCAAATCCACTCCAAAGCTCACTCTCTTTGGCATCTACTTCTTGCTCGTTTTCGTTGGGACTGCTAGTAAGTTTCTGTGACATCTATTGGCTCTCTGAAGTTATTAGATTATCAGTATGTGTGTCTCTACATATGTAACAGTTCATTTGATTGTGTTTGATTTTTGAAATGGTTTGGTTGAATTGTCCCTTTTGCAAAAATATATTAGAGATAGTAATTTGGTTGTTGTTTGAATGTGTTATATTTTCTTCATTGTGTTATTCTGGTTTAGGTGTCCAATTGTTTTTCTGCTCTATTCTCAATTGTTTCTTGTTATTCAGTTCTCTGGTTCTACTCTAATTTCTTGATTTGGTTTTCTGGTGGCCTCATCTTTGCTGCACAGTCCCTGCTGGTCTTTATGGTAAGCTCTCAAACTTGTATTCTTCATTTTATTGTTCAGCCAATACAGACCTTGAGTTGCATGTCTTTGATATTGCAGCTAAGTTGCATTTTGGTACTTCCTTGTCTAATGTTGACTGGCTACATGGTGGAGCTGAGTCACTTCTCTGCCTGACCAATTTATTCATCGTTCTGGGATTGAGACAAGCTCTTCGAAGAATCAAAAACTCGAAACAAAGCACACGAAATGCTGTTAGAAAAATAAAAGAGAAACCTCCCATTTAGGTAACAGTCCTACATCAAAGATCTTACATTCTTCTGCCGTATTTGTTGCCTTGTCTTATGTGCTTCTCTATTAAGCAGGATTCCTGTCATTCTCAATTTCTTTCTATCATTCTAAAGGAAGTTTTTGATGTTTACATCGTCTGCCATCCTTTTATGTTGTGTTCTCATTCTGGCAATCATCCGCTTACCCTCGCTTTCTATTCCATTGTCTCATCCTAGAAGTATATTGTATTTTTATAACCTTCTTTCACAACTCTGTGTAATCTGTACTTCCTCCCCTCAAATTTTTGTGGTTTGTTCAATTTTGCCAGTACTGTTGTATAACCTTTGTCAGATTCCCCAAAATCTCTATATGTCATGTCAAGTGTAACAACTGAACACATTTTACATGAATCAACGATCAATATTTTTAGTTGATTGATGTTTTTCAATCCTCTTGTCTGTTTTCTTTATTTCAGTGCTGTTGCCGCCGTGATTACAGTCTTATTCCGTAAAGTACCACAATTCCTACCTTCACACAGAAGCCTCTAACATTTGCAAGACAAGTGTACCAAAAGAAGTTGAATGACATTTCATTGGCTAACTATCATAAACTTACAAGAATAGCTTCTAATGAATGAAAGAAGAAGGCTCTTATGTTTCTATAGCTGTCCTTTATCCTATTATATAATACAAGCCAGAGAAGTGATCAGGTAAATTGCAACCTATACTCCAATGTCCTCCTTTATTCTTCTTGTCCTACACAGAACACAATCACACATGAAACTACTGTTCCTGGGATCAGATTAGAAAGTTTGGATCCATTTCAGCTGGATCAAGCGAAAAATCCAAGTTCAAAATTGGAGAATTTGCTGATGAATTGTTGCCTGAAAGTAGCTCAGGGATGTTAGCTTCCAAACCCTGAGTATCTCCAAAGCTGTTCATCTGACTGTAATAGTAACTGGATTCAGCTGTGGTTGGAGATATATAGTTCGAAGAGCAGCCTAAGAACGTGTTTTCATCGAACCCTGAGCGAGAAAACAAATGCTCGTCGCCCATACATCCGAATGAAGTCGAAGGAAAAGTGAAAGGAGGTTCCATCTCATTATTGTCCAAGCCATTTGTATTGACAGTGAGACCTCTCCTCAGGTTAGACAGCACAACTTGAGATGGTGGTTGTTGATACTTATTGCTGTTATTTATATGATGGTTTATTCTTTGTTCTTGTTTTTCTGGTGATGGTGGTTGTTGAACCAATTGGCTTTGGTTTCCACCAAGTGCACAAGTGTGTGTTCCTCTATATGTGACATCAAATATAGTGGGGTCTTCATCTGATCTTTGTACTTGCTTTGTAGCCCAACAGTTTTGTGTGTTTCTATATGTGCACCTGTAATAGCTCCTGCAGATTACAAAACCAATAGAATCAGAATCAGAGTCAGTGTCAGCTTCTAAAAGTCACTTTTTTCCCTGATAGCTTTCACTAGTGTCTTTAAATTTTAACTCACCTTGGATACTTAGCAGCTAGGATGTCTTTTTGTCCATATTTTCTCCAGCTATATCCATCTTCATGTGGACCTTCAAGTCCACTCTCTAAGCTAACTCTCACTCTATCAGTCCACCTGGGCAATGTTTTTCTGCACCAAACAAAAATCCATATTTAGTATTTCAATGTCTCATCAAACAGACAAAACTACTTGAGATCATGTTAGAAACCAAACCTCTTCTTTGAGCTGGCTTGATTGTCTAGACTATCCTTAAAACCTCCTTCAAATTCATCACTCTTAGGACTTCCATTGATTGACAGTGGAGACTCAGGTACTCCACAGCTTACTGTTGCAGCTGCTATACCCAAATTCTGAGTCTGATTTTGCAATTTAGACCCACCACCCATATTGAGAATCAAAAGAGCTTTCTCATAAGAAGATAAAATCTTCTGTACCAATAAGTCATTCCCCTCCACTGAACCTGTAGCACTCAAATGTGCTTTCAACTGTTTCGCCATATTCATACCTTGAATAAGCTCACTAATCAGTGTCTTCTGTTCCCAGCTCCACCCACCTTCCATTCTGCAAACAAAACCTTAACTTCTCAACAACCACCTCACCACCACTACCAGAACAAGTCAAAAAAACAACCAATTGAATCTCAAAAGCTCAACTTCATTACATTTCCGTTACTCAAACCCTCTCCTTCTCAACTTGTGTTCTACACTGGCTTTTCAAAAAGCCAGAATTGTGTAGGATCAGGAGCAGAAAGCATGAAATTGGTGAGTTTTGGCTTGTGGGAAATTTGAAATAAGGTATTTTATTTGTTTGATGAAGTTGATGAGGAGATGTTGTGTTGTGATTAAAATGGAAAAGTGAAAGGTTTGGCATATATAGTAGGAAAGGTGGGTTCGTGGAGATGTAGAATGGTTGAAGTTTGACCAGAGAAAACGAGTTTTTTTTCAGGTTGGACCAGTCTTTGGTCATAAGAGAAGCTTAGACTAAAGATAGTGTGACTATTGAGTGAGTGAGTGAGAAGGTCATACTTTGACCAATTCTTCAATTATATATCATTCTTTTAACCTTTTTTTTTTTTTTTTTTTTTTTTTAATTTTTTTTTTCCTTATATAATAATCATGCAGGAGTATTCTGTCAACTGATTCATGCTTAGATTCAACCCATTATGGGGATATAACTTTGTCCATTTTAAAGATCTCAGTGTCTCTTATTTATTTATTTCTTAGAAGAAAATATAAAATTAATGGACCGGTATAACTCTATCAAATGGATTCATTTATAAATGATTCTATTAGAATATTATGATTAAATCGTAATCTTATTTATAAAATTAAATAATAATAATGGAGTATATCTTGATGGGTAAATTATAAATAAATTTATATAATTAGAATGTTGATTTATAAAATAATTTTTTAAAAAATAAAAAATAGATATACATCTATTATTATAAATAGATAGATAATATTTGAATTTATATTAAATTAAATTATCAATTATTTATTTACTAATATCAATTATATCCATTCATTTTAATTCATGTCAATAATATACATTTAATTTATTGAAATAATAGTAAATTTATACTTTTTAATACAAAATTTTATAATTTTTTAGTTAATTGACTCGAACTCGTAATTAAATAAATTACAATTATAAATATAAATAGAATTTTAAAATAATTATTTATTAAATAGTAAAAATGTAAATATTTTATTTTTTTAAATTATATTTTAAATATAAATTTAAAAGGAAAATTTTTTTTATAGGTCATAAATAATTTACTATACAATTACAGGTCATTTTTTAAAATTTTGTAAAACTAAAGTTTGATTTTCAAGACATAGGCCATTTACAAATTGTGACCGTAATTCACCGAATCAGTAAATTGTAAAAATTCAGGAATATTTTGAAAAACTTAACTTATAGAATGAAAACTAAAATTTTAAAAGTCTGTTTTTTAATGTTTTCCAAAACACCTATAATTATATTTTGAATTTTAAAAAGTCTATTTTTTTAAAAAGAAATTCACAATTTAAAATAAAAAAGATTTCACGGATTTATAAATAATTTTTCATAATTATTTGTAAACACATTTGTAATTATAAATTTACCATAATTCTCTATCAAAATATATTAATAATCCCAAATTTATAAATTTTCATAGATTTATAAGCGGATGATACATAGCAGTGTCATCGTGTAATTGGACGATGGCATGCAAAACTTGACACTTTTTGTTTAAATTAGATTAGATAAAGAAGACGAATTCCACTACGTACGGAAATGGATTTATGTGGCGTTGATATTTCATAGTACTAGATATTTTTGCTGATTAATTTAATAAAGATAGAGGAATATATTGGTCATAATTACAATTTAGACCAAGAAATTTCAACCATCTCCGCGTTTTTATCATTGCTCTCTCTCATTCTTCATTTAGATTAGATGCCACATCTCCAATTATTCTCTTTCACATATCTTTTGATGTCCTCCTAATTTTAGACTTGGTCAATCTATTTTTTATTATTACAATTTAAGTAATTTCTTACCACTTACCTCTCCCCCATCATCTTAACTTTATTTCAAATTGAAAAAATTATTAAATAAAAATAATATATATATATATATATATAAATAATAGTCGAATTCACTACAAATTTACTCTCGTCATAGTAATCATTTTAGAGCATCTCCAGTGGAATGTGAATTTATTGATTTGTACATCCACGTGGACATTCTAGATTTTTTATTTAAAAAAATCACTCCAATGGCAATGTGAATTTATAATATGCAGGTGATGTGGCAGAAAAAATAATAGAGGGTGTGAAGTAGAGCTTCTATTTTCCACGTCCTAGTTGACGGTGTCAATCATCAATTTTAATATTTTAAAATTGTAATTACCATATTTCTATTTAAATTATAAATTAAAAAGGAAATATTAGAATTATAAATTAGGGAAATCCGAATAGACAATAACCACTGTGGACGATTTTTACTTTTTTTTTCTCCAAAAATATTATTTTTGACACATCATTATTCACACCTTCTATTTACCATACCACATCTACCTTAATTCACTAAACTAGTGGAGATGCTCTTATAACAAATACAATTTGAAATCATAATCATAAGATATTGAACCTATAAGAGATTGAATCACAAATTAAATTTGAACTCAATCACTTCTTAGTCAAATACAAGCGAAAATTTTGGATTTTACCGTGACATGACTATTACCTTGTCTTGATTACTCTTAAAACTATCTATGGTGTTGTCCATATAAAACCCTTGGACCGAAAACCATCATCAATCAACTTCACTAGACTATTTTCAGTCAAACATATAGTTATTTGACTAATTCAAATGAGAATATTAGAACATTAATTAATCGTTTACAATTAAAAAGTCCAAAGAATCGAAGTGCACATAATCCATCTACCACCACCACCACACACAATCACGATCAGCCCAAAAACATCTAATTGAAAAGTGACTGCTAATTAATGATTACGTGAATGAATATGTTGATTGATTATTAAATTAAACTTTAAATATATATATATATTTATATTGGATCAGTCTTCTTCAACAATCCATGCAACCGTGTTTTTGTGGAAAAAAGTGTGTTTGTTTTCTTAATAAAGCATTGAAGAGGAAATTATAAGAGGGACCATGAAATTACTTATCAACTTTATTTACACGGTTAATTAACTATGGATTGAGTCTTCTCGAGTGAAGTTTTGACCAGATTGTTAACTATGGTTGTGTTTTGGGCTTCTTTGTAACTATGGTGAATTAAAGGTCCATTGAAGTGGAAATAGATTGGAGACTCAAAATGGCCCAATTGGGTCTATGTTACACTATAGTGAAGACCAAAGAAGGAAAAGTAAAAAAAGGCATAATAGTATCTGCATATACTGCTGTGGTTGGAACCGTACCATCAAGATTCGGATATGAGATCGGACCGAATTACAGTAGAAAATCGATTCAAATAAAAATATTTTAAAAAAAATCAAGCCAATATTAAAAATTTTAGTGTTGTATCTGTAGATACTCCAACACTCAAGTCAGTCCTAAACGTGAATACCATAAACTAAAATAAAAATGAAAAAAAAGTGATTTAATGTGTGACTATGTTCCTTTCAAAAGCTAAATGAGTCAATAAAGGCATCACCATGGAGTTTAGAGCACTGTTGATTACGACTAAAGAAATGACTGGGACCAGAAAATGACTCTAGAGTGTTAACTAGAAAAGTGAGAGCGATTTAGTAGTGATTTTGACATAGTTTTGGTAATAGAAAAACTATAACAATTAAGGAGGGTTTTTTGACATAGTTTTGGTAATATAAAAACTAATACCAATTAAGGAGGGTTTTTTGAGATAGTTTTGGTAATATAAAAACTAATATCAATTAAGGAGGGTTAAGTTCCTATAGGAACTTAAGGTGATTATTAGCCAGATCTGCCGAGATCGAATCTCTACGTAATTCAAAATTCGCTCAATTGTATTTTTGACATATAGGAATATTTTTTATTAATGTTGGTTGTATGGGCCTTTATCCACTTGGGCTCATGAAACCATGAAAGAGTGTCGGTCCATGATGTTTTATCTATTATCTTTGTGGATTTTAATATATTATTAGTTTATGGGCTTGTTTGTTGGTAAAATGATTTAAGTCATACTACCACAAGCCCATTTAATCTTTATATTCAATTGTTTTCTTGTGTCCACAATCATTGTGGTATTTCTATTTTCAACACTCCCCCTCAACTTCAACCGGTTCGGCCTAATTATCTTTGCAAGCCGCTTGATACTTGCATTCATGTTTGGGCAGCTCGGCTTGTGCTCTTTGAACCTCAAAGGTCTTCAGGTCATTGCCTGGGCTTGTGTTTGAGCCTCCAAGGCCACAGGTCCTCATCGTTCCCGGATCACTGGTGGTTAAGCCCTTTGAACTCTGTTACCATGTCAGAATTCCCAGTATTTATCCATTTAGACCCATGAGAGAGTTCCGGTCCATTATATTTTATCAAATTATCTTTATGAATTTTAGTATGATATTAGTTTATAGACTTCCTTGTTGCTAAAATGACATAAGCTCACCCATTCAGTCTTTATATTTAATTGTTTTCTTACGTCCCCAACCAATATAGTATTTTTATTTCCAACACTATTCTGGACTTGGACTGAATCGGGTCTACCTGAAAACAACCCACCACATGTACCAATTGTAATGGGCTGAATGTGTATGATAAGCCCAAGTGCAAGAAAATCGAAATCTGACTGCGGAAGGCCAGACCAAATGGCTCATGTTACACTGCCCGAGGCCCAACAATTGAGGACCATAGGCGCAAATACACCTACCAAGCATAATAATCCAATCACATTATCAAACATGTTACAAACTTATTAATCGAACATATGTAGCATTTCATATCTGTATTCATGATTAAAAAGTAAAAATTCGATTCAGATTAAACGTCCTACAACAAACAAACACGAAATGAATTTTCGTTTTCCTACAAGTAATTTTCACGATGAATTTGATACCCATATATTTTCCCTCGTATGTAGGGAATAAAGTGCTTTTGTTTTGTTATCAAAAATCGATGCACATATGCTTAATTGATGTGACGAAATATTCCTCGGTAACAAAAACAAACCCTATAAATTAAGTACCAACACAAACACCTAAACAACTGAACTACACATCAGAGAGAACACACTAGAACTGCCTCTGTCTGAGAGAGTGAGTGAATATCAACAAAATGGCTTCAAGTAGACTCTACCACCCAGGACAAACCGAAACCTATGAGCAATCCCGGTTTTACGAAACTGACTATGGGCTGGGCCAGACCCAGACCACTGAGTTCTACTCAACTGAATATGGTCCTCGACATAACACGGGCTTCACTCATCATGGTACGGGCTCCGGTCATCATGGTCATGGACTGGGGCAGGGGCATGGTCATGGTCATGATCATGGGCTTGGATTTGGGCTTGAGTCGAATTTGGGCCACAACCATTCATCTAACGGACATGGGTTAGGGTCTGTTATTGGACATGTGCTTGGGTCAAATTTAGGCCACAATCATTCTTCTCATGAACATGGTTTTGGGCCTGGGTTTGGAGGAAAATTAGGCCACAGTCATTCATTTGATGGGCTGGGCCACGGCCACAATTATGAACACGGCGCAGGACACCATGGCAAATCTGGGAAGAAGAAGGGTCACCGCCACTCACACGGCGATGGTCACGGCAGTGATAGCGGCAGCGGAAGCGAGAGCGACGGTGAGGGCCACCGCAGACTGGTATGAGTTAATTATTATTATTTATTATTTTATTCATTTTTCGTATTTATTTTTTTTACTATATTGATAAATAATGCTCTTTTTGTTTATAGTATGGACGCGACTACTAAGAGGAGCAAATATGGAAGAGAGAAGCTTTGTTATATGGATATGAAGAAATAAGTTTACATCTATGTGTGATGTATCACGTAGTTGAATAATATTTGTGGTGGTTTGTACTAAATATATAATATAAGCCTCTGACTCTGAGTATGTAATGAATAATATTATATATGATTTGCGAAAGATTGTGTTCTTATTTGATATGTCATCGTATAGGAAAATGGGCAACGTAATAGTGCTCTCAGTTCATGAACATAAATAACGTGCAGATACAGTAGTTAACAATTGAACCAGAATATATAACAGTAAATAAAGCTTGGCTGTCCAAAGTGAGCTTATTATCGAAGTAATGTATTATGTTACTACGACTATATTTTTAGATTTGAATTTGTCTACCATTCAAATACATAGTCGATTTTAAATAATTTTCACTTAAAATTATTATAATTTTAATATTTTTAGTAGTATCATTCCAAATTTATCTTTAACAAAATTCAAAAATATGATTTTTTTTTTAATTTTATGCACTATTAAAATCATTTATCCGTTACATCTTCATTTAAAACTTATTCTATACATCTAAAAATAAAACTATAATCACATTTTACCATCATAGCAAGTATTTATTTGATATAAAATTTTAATTAATATTTCAAATAATGTTTAAATTTCAATTAACTTTTACTCAAATTTATATATTTTATAACAGAATTTTGAATGTTAATTAATCTTTTAGTTATAATTAATTATGTGGTTTTTTTTAATTATATTAATATATAAAATAATATTTTAATAATATTTTAATTAATAATTAATTTAAAAACTAAAATTAATATCAATAATTTAAAATAACAGCTAACATAATTTAAAATTTTAAAATCTAATCTAATATGTAAACACTATAGTCTAACTTAACCAATAAAAATCGGGTGCAAACACACTTTAAATAATATATTTATTATTATTTAATAATTTAAAGAGTTTTATTTTAAAAAAAATTAAAATTTTATTTAAGCACATTGAAAACAAAATAAAAATGCATACTAGACAAAATCCGACCTCATACAATAGAGATAAAGTTGGATTGATCTGGTTGAATATCATTTGGTGTGAAAAAAAGGAATATCATTCTTGTAAGTTGTATCCCAATTTGCAGTGGAAATTCTCAGTTTCATAACTTTACAATAGTTGGATTCCATGCACACACTACAAACTTAGAAAACGAAACTCGATTCTTATTTTACGTTGTGAAATTGGATGTATATATCTAGAATTCTCTATGCAATGAGTCCAAAGGCATCTGTGTCTCTGGTCTGCCCATTATGGCAAAGAATAAATACTTCATTTTCACATTTTCAATAATCCTATACTCTTCTAAAAGCAGATTCTAATGCTAACTTGATATAACAAAAGCACTATATTCCCACCAACACCAATCCTAGTATATATATATATATATATATATATATATAGATATAGATATATGTGTATCCTCAAATAACCAAGCCAACAACACAAGTAAACATCCTCTAGTGAAACATCATTAGGCGTTCATTAGACTTTTCAAATCCCCCAATGGCTTCAACGCAGTGCTGCAGACTGGTTGAGAAACAAGACCACAACAACCAAGGACATGACCTGTTTCGACACAGCAATCCAACCTCCAATGGACAAGGCCATTGCAGCGGCGGACAGAGCTGTGGAGGCAAGAATGGGAACAACACATGCTCTGGAAAGACACAGAAGAAGAAGGGTCTGCTGCAGAGGATCAAGGAGAAGTTTGATGGTGAAAGCAGCAGTGACAGTGACAGCGATGGAGAGGGACACAACAGGAAGAACAGGTCTGCTAAGAAGGTAAGTGTTTTGATTTATTAGTTTGGTTCGGTTTCTAGTTTGGCAAATCTATCATGCCATGGAAATTCCACATTTCTGACATTGAATCTTTTGTTTTACAGAACTAAGTGTTAAAAAGAAGCAAGCTCTATGCCTATCAAAGTTCATTGCAGCATGTGGAGGATATGTCATGAGTATTGTATAAATAAATGTACTCATATCATGACTATTTAAGTAAAAGAAGTGTGTTCTAAGCTAAATAAAATTTCTAATTATCAAATGGGTGCAGTCTAGTTATCTACCGACAACTAAGTTGTAACTTTATATTGATTCGTAAATATGCATTTTGGACATAAGCACATATTATAGTGAACATTTCTACAAGACTGGTTCTTGATGAACAAAGTGAAGAGAAACGTGTGCTTGAACAGCATCTTAAATATGAGAATCTATTAAGATAACACATGCCTAGCGGCTTTAAGGTTTACACTGACAGTCAAGAAGATGCACAAAAGGTTCTACTAACGCTTCTAATAAGATTACACCACTAGGAAGATATATAACTCATCTAAATGCATACACTAGACTGTTAGCTCTAAAACTGCCCCCAAGATCCAAACCACAAAATTAGAGCTCGAGATCATTCCTCGGACACCTAAGAATCCTATTTTTTAAGATAAACAAAGCCTAACTACAACACCATTGGTGTTAATATAACAAAATGTTACAACCACAGACACTGATTATAGAAAAAAGACTAACTTGAACCAAGGGTATAACCTTACTTCAATAGAGGCAGAATAAACTCTGCAACTGCTTGAACAGCAAGATCATCAGCTTCATCTTGCGTTGATCCATTTGCTTGTAGATGCTTCTTGCCAATCTTGAAGGAGTGGTCTCCACCATCAATTACATGCAACTCATTCTTAGGCTTCATCTTTTCCCTAACTGTTTCCAGCTTCTGTAGTGGACAGAGCCCATCTTTGCTACCCTTTGCCCCCAAGAGAGAGAAGAACCAATCAAATACACACCAAGAAGTGGAATGATTGGAAAAGAAAGAAGATTTTTTGAGAGAACAACTACAAGCAAATAAAAATCTATTGAACAGGTCAAGGCCTGATAATTTCAAAACTGATTGCAATCAAGCATTGGCTCAAACACATGTTTTGTGAGGATTTATAGATCGGTTCACTTCAGCATGGATCCATTCATGGACACAAATCAACTTTCTCTAGAGTATATTATAGAAAGGTGAAAAGGTTACCTGTACGAACATTATTGGGACTGCAAGTTGCAACAATGTATCATCTCTAACTGCTCCATTCATACCCTGAGAAAATAGATACTTAGATTGGACAAAATTTGGATTGTGCCTTTTTAAGTTATAACAAAATTACAAAGAAACATCTTCACACAGCACACCCTTTTGGGGAATATTATCAGCTAACCTTGAGTGGGTATCCCAAGCAAATGACAGCGGAAACATCAATATCTTCCTTTGCAGCCACCATGCAGCTGATCCTATAGATAGCAATAATTGAATTTCATAAACAGTGAGCTCCACAATAAGTACAATGTAGTCCATTATCAAGTCTTCTTGATCATATTCTAATTAGCACATATTCAGAACCAAAAATAGGATTAAAGCAGGAGAAGATTTCATATGTTGCCCAACAGTAAGAACCATGTAGGAGTAGACAGCATACATTTTACTATACCACTAGAATTAGTCAAACCCATATCAGAGCCACTCAACTCTCCTATGTCCTGATGAGTTTTAAAATTTACAGATCTTACACCTTCATGAGCAGAAAAGCGTGTTTGAATAGTACCTTGAACCCATCGATTTGCCGGCCAAAATCACCGGATGGTTTAGAAACTTAGCAACGGTCTGTTTAACAAAATCTGCATGGAAATCGACCAATTTTTCCGCCTTGGGAGGAGCCTTTCGTTTTCCACCAGCCATATCTGCCATGAGTGCCAAAAACTACTCAAATCCATGACTTTAAAAAAAAACAAAAAAAAAAAAAAAACAAAAAAAAAAAAAAAAAAAACAAACAAACAAACAAACAAACTTCCATTTCGCCAACTATGCAGCACTAAGCAATCATCAACAGCAAAATAGCATTCCAACACCACTAAATCAAATCTTAAAATCCAAAACACACACGGATACAGAGACACCAAATAGCTTACAAGGATAATCAAATGTGACAACTTCAACAGCATTCAAAGCCTTTTTCAACATATCTCTCCATCTGCAACCAAATCATACAACCAAAAAAACCCTAAATCAGACACTCTTCTTGAACTCATTATCATCAATCATAAACTATTTACTTTTTTGTATACACTACATAGCAAGTGAACTAAATACAGTTCCTACGCACGCAAAACCAAAAAATCTAACCTAAGATTCGCAAAAATGTTAAAGAGAGCAAAAGAGAGAGAGACAGAGACTTCACTTGATCATCCAATCAGACGAAGAAGGAGCACCGGCGCCATGAGCAAAGACCACCACAGGCGATGACGACGTCGCATCGTCGCTTTTTTCAGGTTTATCCTCTCGTCTTCTCTTTGACGGAGGTGGTGAAGAAGAATCCATTTATTTCTTCAATCCAAAACCAAACATCATAAAATGAATGAAGCTTTGGAAAGTATTTATATTATCTCTTTTTATTATTATTATTGAAATGAGCAATAATTTTGGCGCCAAAAGAATAAGGCGGTTTACTGAACAAATCCCACCGAATTACTTAGTGAGCCGGATAAACTTTGGGCCGAATCTGTATTTTCACAGCCCACTCAGACCCACTTCTTGTGATTTCAGCCCAAATTGCCAACTGGATTGGGGTAATTTGGGCTCCGCAAATTAAAAAATTGAATTTGACCCGACAAAAATTAATAGCTTGTTTAAAAATAGATATTCATCTCAGGAAGTAAATATTTCTAAATTAATTTTTTTTTATAAGTATTGAAATATATTTTCGTTTATTCAGACATTATCCGAAATAAAATAATTTTTAAAAGTTAATAGCTAAAATCAGTCTATTCAAAAATCTACAAATTACAATTTTTGATTGAGTTTTAAATTGAATGTATATATTAAAATATAAATTTTAATTCAATTAAAATTTGTTTAGTTTATTTAAATTAAATAGAATATTATTTTATTTTAATATAATAATTTTAATGCATTGAATTTCTTTTCTTTTTCGAATTTTAAATTTAGAAAGTTATTATTAAATTTGTATAATTTTACATTTAACTTAATTTGCTAAAATTTTATTTTAATTTCGATTCAACCCGAAATTTAGAGAAGGTTAGTGGGGACTCAACACTTGATTATCATCTAAGTCTTAGGTGCAATTGTTAACAATATTGTCTAGTTATTCTCTAGTCTAATGCAAATTGCAAATGCTATATGTCTTCTTCAAAGACAAATATCGTTGACGGTATAGTCCAATGCAAATTGCGAAGATTATATATCCTCTTCAAAGGCAAATATCGTTGACAATAAAAAAGCCAAATCTCACAACTTGGCGTTGAAAAACAGTATGTACACACACGCACGGCGGCTTATAGTATCTGTTTAAGATATATATGCCCATTGTTTTCTTAGCTCGTTGACTTACACAAGATAAGGTTTAGATGCCAAAGAATCTCTCATCTATTACATAAACATGTGTCTGAACTGAAACAGTTCCAATTCAGACAAGATATGTATACATACATCTATCTATACATACATGACATGCTTGAAGTTGAAGTAAAATCTTGATGAGTTGTTAAAAAAGGAATATAATATAAAAGAGATTAAGTGGATTTGTCTCGTGAAGGTTGTAAAGAGCCAAACTCTTTTGTATACGAGTAGCCACGTGAACTGGTCCCAATAACTATGTGGTCGAATCTGATTGGTTGAGATTTGCATTATTGGAAAAAAAAAATATAAAAAAGCATAAATTTTATCACCAATTTGATCATGTTTTTTATTGAACTTTTTTATAATGGGAAATTTATACTGATTCTGTTTGGATACACATAGACAATTATCGGGTTTTTGTTTTCCAAATCTTCTAGTGTTTAAGATATGGTGGGGCCCGATAAGGGATTCTCCAATTGGGTATTGACATTTGTTACATGTGTTTAAATTTTTATTTTTTCCGTACTGAATTGGCTTTTGGGGGGTCTATATAAGGGTTTTAAGCCAATGAATGTTGTATATCGATTAGCCAATGGAAAGTTGAGTGAATCTTTCAAGGTATTGGTTGCTCACTCTCCCTCAAGGGCTTCGCAATCTTACAATTATCAGAATGTATTGGTTAGGTTTTGGTATATGAGGTGTTGAAGACCAGGAGGGAGATTGAACAAACCATGTCTTGTTATGTGCAAGTGTTTTGCAATTTTGTTTTAAGACATTTTCATTTGCGGACTCTCCTCAAAGGCTTCCTATGGTAGGACGTTATGTTCTAGCTCTGGAAGCTGTTTGATGGAGAGTCCATAAAAATATGTCTTTATTTATTTTCAGGGAGCGCATTTACGACCGTTCTATGAAAATTTTACAATAATATAAATCAATTCGGTAGGTATGATTGCTTTTCGAATTTTTCCTTTAAATTTCGGAGGAAAAATGGATACTGGTGACTTCTTATTCTCTTCCAAGTTAGAAATTTCATTCTTAAGCTTGATAAGGTAATGAATATTTCTTTATATGAATGCATGCACTTTGGTTAGTTATTGTTATTGATTCAATTCAAAACAACATGTTATCATGCATGTACATTTAGGATCATTATATAGTTCATATATAGAAGAAGAGAAGATAGGTACGTAGTAGATGAAAACCTTTATCTTGCACGAATTGTTAAAGTTGAACTTTTGGTTTATACTTAGCTAATGTCACCTTCAATCAAAATAAAAGCAAAACAATTGTTTATAAATATCAACCACTTGATGATAGTTTAGTGTGTTTACCTCTAGACATTACAAAGGGATTCCTATCATAAATAGGTTTTATATATATATAAAACACACTTTAATATTGTTTCTTCCATTGCTCACTTTCCTTACATCTATTTATAAGGAATGTAAAATGGTTTGATCACCAAAGTCAAATTATTCAATAATCCAGTTTTAAAATAAGATAAAACAATATGATTTTATTCTTAAACACCTTGTAAAAAATACGTAGTAATTGAGTATTATCATCTTATATTCACTATTAAATTTATACTAATTTCATGCTATAAATCACCCATCTCATTAATTATCATATAACTTCAATTACATATATCTATCTATATATATAACACTGCAAAATGTCATGTCGTGTGTGAATATTTTATTGATCAATACCAACTGGAATCCACTTACAAGCCATGATCATGGCTAACAAGGCTATATAAGTGGAAATTGAGGTGTAAATTAACATCACCTAAAAGCTGGTCCCGGATTTTCCAATTAATTTAAAATAATTTTTGCATTATAAATTCCATTTATTTTCCTCATTTCCTCTTCAATCAATACTGCATGCAAAATTCAAAACATCTGAAAATCTCAACAATACTATATATATATATATATATACACGAATTTAAAATAATAAGTGCATGCAAAGCTTGAATTGATTGAAAACAAGGTTTATGTGGGAATATGTGATGGGGACAAAGATGGAAATAAAAATGTATACAGAGACATGTGAAGAAGGCAGTGATAATATGACACTCACATGGTGGCTTTGTTGGAAAAAACACAAGCCGTTTCTGGTAATGTTTGCCCTACTTTGAAATAACCTTAAATGGATAAAAATCGGCCAATGGTTGAGTGAAAACACATGTTCCGTGTCTGTACAAAATAACATTAAAATAGGAGTCATCACTTTCAGTTCTTTAATCACCACACATCTTGTGGGACCCAGTGTAATATCACTGATCTTCTTCGGACCACGTTCTGATTACAGTATCTTCTTTCACATGTGATTAACTCAGTTTGAAATAAAGTTGTTGTCTGTGTTTTTGTTGTTAGCGTTCCAGTTTCATTCAACCTTCAACTGGTACAATAACCAGTTTCGTAAACATCTGATGAAGTGACTTTTAACTTCTTCCGAGGGCTTGTTTGATGCTGGCTTTTGGCTTGAGGGCTTGTTTGATATTGGTTTTTGGTTTCGGGTCTCTGAAAGCTATTTCAAATTGTGTTTGGATAATAGGTTAAAATATTTTTGGATTTTCAGAAGCGTTTCTAGATGAAATAGAAAATATTAGTTTTTTGAAAATGGTTTTTGCTTATTTTTCGCAATTAAAAGTTAAAACTAAAAACTATCCCAAACAGATCCTTAAAGATAGAGTGAATGGTATTTTGAACAATGGTAGAACAGCTTTTACGGCTTGTTTGGAATGAATTATACATTTATATGATTATAAATTCATAAATACTTATAAACTGAAAAATGTTTGAAAAGTACTTATAAATCTAAAAGAAATAATCTCTAAATACAAATTTTTATTTTTCTTCTTTCACATTTTAATTTGAAAAATATTAATAATCCAAACATATATATATGAATTTATTTTGAAATAGCTTATTTTGTCGTGTGAAAGCATTGGACTTAGTACTTTTCTAATATATAAATATTTTAAAATTATTATTTAACTAATTTTAAAAAGTACTTTGAATTTAAAAAATTTATAAAAATACTTATACATAAGCTCATACAACCAAATTTAAAATTCTATCTAATTAAAGATTTTTTTCCTAAACAATCTAAATCATGAATATTTGAAGTCTCAGATTCATTAACTACTGCCCCTATATATAAAAGACGAAGGAAAAAATTATAATATTATTATATTGCATTTTGGAATAGAAATATAAGATAATAAAAATAAGATTATTGATTAATAAATATATAATATACAAAATGTTGTACATGAATCTCTCCAAAAATCAAGCAACTTCTTGGTTCTTCTCAACAAGTCTGACTCCATTTGCAGATCTAAGAGCATTTGCCTGCACAAAGCCAAGCATCACAAAAAATTTACAATAAATATATTTTTATACACATTAAAAAATAAAATAAAATATATAAAATAAAAAAACCTGATCTGCATTGATTTGGACAGCGAAACCATCAACAATAACAAGAGATAAAGTCTTTGTGTAACTGTTTGGTTCAAGCGTTCGTGCCAAAACGTCGTCGTGTTTCTTGCTCAGATATGAATCCAGCTCATTTGCTCCTCTCTTTGACCTGTTCAATACTTTTAACATTATATATATACATATATGTGTATATATAGTGAGAGAGAGAAGAGTGACCTGTCGGCTCGGAGGCGTTGATATTCGGGGTCGTAGTTCATGAAGACGAAGTATAACTCGGAGTTTTGAGGATTTGCCATTAATGTAGTTGAGTAGAGTTGCTCTATGTTTGGTTTTGTTTTTGGGTTTGAGTTCTTTTCTTTTGTTGCTAATTTTGGTGAGTGTTTGTCTGAGTAGAATGAGTCACATGGTGGGTGTGTATATATAGCTAAACTCACACAACACACCCACACTCGTACTGGCTATTATTATTATTTTTTTTAATTATAAATAAAATTATATTATATATATACTTTAATTTTAAATAATCATATTATCACATAAGTATATGAGCCTGTAAATATGTACTGTAATTTAGAGTAGATAAATTATAATGCATTTTAAAATAGAAAATTGCTAATTTTATCACTGGAAGGACTATATTTCCATTTTTAATTGTTATACTGAAAATATTATTTTATTTATTTATGAAATTCTTTTATTAAATATATTTTTTAACTCTAAATTGACAAAATGAAATTAATGAATAGTAATAAAAAATTGAATATAAATGATAAAAAATCATCTTTAAATAACATTTAGATATATATTTATATGATTTAATTTATTATTAACATTTTAACATAAATACTAATTTATCTAAATTTTTATATAATTATTTAAAGTTTTAAATTAATAAAATCCATACATCTAAATAATTTTCCCAATAAAAATTAACTTTTAAAAACTCCAATTAATAATATTTAATTGAAAAAAATAAATATTATTACCTATTAAATATTTATTTTATATTCACGTCCATTTGCCACCGAAATCTAACCTCGAAGTACTATTAACCTAGAGTTCATAATAGTATAATTAAGTGGAAAGTCAACGTCAATACAAATAATAATTTATATGTCCTATGAAGTCGACGAGGATCCAATAAATTTAGTAGTAATCATGAGTGTGAACGGAAAGCAATTCAACCAAACAAATTTCTAAATAATACCATTGATATTGGAGAAAAATTGCACTTTATACACAAGAGTACACAATATAATATAGTCCAGTACTCAAGAAAAATATAACAAATAAACCGACTTTATGTTTCCCATAATCATTCTTTCATATAAAACTCTCAAGTCAAAGATTCTCTTCTCTCATATTATTTCAGACTGGTCAATTTTTAATTTTGGTAAATAATGAGCTAACACAAATCTTATAGTCACGACTAAGATACTAATATAATAGTAGTATACATAAGTTCATTTTTCCATAAATGGGATATTGATAAAAATGGTCATTGACAATGTTTAATTTAAATAAAAATTGTTGTTAATAAAATCCTAATTGGATGTTTAGATTGGTTTTGTTGTTAATAAAATCTTAATTGGATGGTCAGATTTGTTTGGCCAAAGTCAACAGATTCCAAATACACTGTATTCGAATGTATGGGTTAGGGTGACATTCTTACTAATTGTTAAAATTTTTAATAAAATATTATTTAATACTTATTATTTTAATATAATTTAATTAAATAAATAACAAATTTATTTTATATAATTTTTTCGAAGCATTAAATTTATAAATATTAAGTAAAAAAATTATACTTTACGCGTTTAAATTTAAAATATTCAATTTATCAAAAATTTATTTACACTCAAATTTAAAACTAATTTTAAATAAATTAAGTTCGAAGGAATTAATTTAATTTATTTTTAACAATAATTTCAAATGAAAAAAGTTAATAATAAATATATATATATATATTATAAAGTTGGTTGAATTTCATTAGAAATAATAGTTTAATTAACTATAATTCATAATTAGTGTAATATGTAATTAACAAACTGTGTGCTTTTCGGGCGTGTTAAAACCTCATCTAACTTCCAAAAAAAAAAATTGTTAAAAGTGTGGTGGGTCACCACATGTACACATGTCAACACAAGAGAGGGTATAAGGAGGGGACGGTGTGAGCATGAGAATCCAATCAATCAAAAGCAATAGAGAGCAGACAAGAGAACGTGTGATTTAGTGTATAGATTGATTCTTTTTTCCTGAAATGTTGGGTGTTTTGAAATTTCAATGAAGAAATAATTGTGAAACCTCAATCATCGGCATTGGCCCGAACCATAACATAACATGAGTGACCGTACTCGTGTGTTTTTATTATAGCTGCGAATCACATTGCTGTGAGTGGTCCTCTCTGTGCTGAATCAGACTGTCATGTCAAACAATTTTG
Source organism: Cardiospermum halicacabum (assembly GCA_031304145.1). Taxonomy (NCBI): domain Eukaryota; kingdom Viridiplantae; phylum Streptophyta; class Magnoliopsida; order Sapindales; family Sapindaceae; genus Cardiospermum; species Cardiospermum halicacabum. The sequence continues at coordinate 1,340,171 of CM062393.1, read as the reverse complement.
CTTATTCGCCACATCGAGTGATAGAAAAGGATAACATCTTTTGATGAGGAAGTGATAGATTTGTTTCTTCATCTAAATGGAACTTCAATTATTTTTCTAAATGTTGAGCTAAATATCCATTTTTATTTTCTTAAAATACGATGATGAAGTAATATTGTAAGCAATTTTTCTGTAAAAAATTTCAAAATTCTATTCAAATACTTCTAAATAATAGATTTATAATTTTCTTTTCAAATATTTCTAAATAATAAATTCATAATTTTCCTTTTTAAATAGAATTTGGTTATTTTTTTAATATTTAAAATAAATCATTATTTTAATTTTCATTTTAAGAATTACCATTATTTTATTTGATATTTAAAAATAATTAATTAGAATTCATCATATAAATTACTCATATGTTATGAGATAGTAAAAGAAAATTATAAGGAAATTTGGACACGTGTAATTGTGGTGGATGAACTGGGTTAAGCCAATCGATCTTGATTTTTTGAGAAGGGTTTGAGGGAAAGCATGTATGTTGGGATCCGAAAGATGGTGAAGTATATTTGAGTATGCAAAGTCAGAGGAAATTTTGGTGGAGACCCACATCGATACTTAAAGTGTAAATCGTTCGTCAAAATTTGTATAAGGGTGAAAGACTAATCGAACCATCTATTAGTTGGTTCCTCTGAAGTTTATCTCAAGGTGGAACCCGCAAGCGAGTCCTATCGGATAATGCCAATTATTAGAGCCATCGGGGGCATAATGCCCTCAATCTATTCTCAAACTTTAAATAAGCAGGAACGACGCGACTGTTTTGTTGAGTCACGCAACTGAATCGAGAGCTCCAAGTGAGTCATTTTTTGTGAGTAGAACTAGTGATACAGGATTAACAGAAAGCCGAGTTACGATGTCCAACTGCACACTAAGTTAGGACCCACAATGGGTGTTGGTCGATCCAGACAGTAAGTCATGTAAGTCAAAATCCACTAAGAAGTGTGTAATAACTCACCTGCCGAATCAACTAGCCCCAAAAATGGATGTTCCAGTTGGGTAGTAGCAACAAAACAATATTAGATTCGTGGCTGGTGCAGCCTTTGTGTCAAAAGTCTTCTTGATAATGCAATAGTCAGGTGGCGGGTATGTTGGGTAGTAATGACAATACAAGATGAAATTCGTGGTTGGTGCATATTTGTGTCAAAAGTCTTCATGATAATGCAATGGGCAAGCGGCGAGTCCCGCTGGGCAGTAATGATAGTACAAAAAGGTTTGACGGATTAGTAGATTATCTCAATAGAAGGTCGGTGACCGATGGAGCAATGGATTATCTCGAGATGAGAGGCGATATAGCCGTTTGTTTGAATGAAAGGATACCATATTGGTAATACAAGGGAATAAATATATGTATATAAAGTATTCAAATAACCAATACGTACAAGGTCGGTCTTATTCCCAAATGGACAGTATCTTACTAATAGGACAATATCTTATTTTCATCAAATGACATAAAATGTTGGAATGGTTCCAAGTCACGTGGGGTTCATGGTTATGGACTTTATAATATTTAGGCCAATTAGGTTTTATCTTAAGTTGGTTATATAAACTTAATATGGGTTACTAGGTTTAGTGTGGTGACATGATTTTGAGGTAGAGAAAATCACATCTCTTCAATAGTAGATTTTTGGTCCACGCTATTCAAGTTTTCAAGAGTTTAACAAGTGAAGGGTCGTGAAAGAGCGAAATACTTGTGAGGGAAAATACTTGAGTGATTGGTGAGAGTGTGGGTTATTCATTATTGAGTACTGGGCAAGTGAGTGTGTATTCTTCCATCTCAATAATAATATCGGCGGTCTTCGTGGACGTACCCGCAATCTGGAAAACCATGTAAATCTGTATGTTTACACTTTTTTTTAGATCTATTATTATTATTATCCATTATTGTTGTGGTTATATAATTTTTGTTTGTTTCCAAATTAGGTTAGTATAGTATATTCTTGCAATCAGTTAGGATTTTCCCTAACAAAGTGGTACTAACTCGATGGGATGCAATGTGGCCCTTGGTTTGAAGGAGAGGGTTGTTGGAGTGTCAAACTCAATACAATATCAGTAATACAAGAGGATAGTGACTTGTATATAAAGTATCTATAGAACTCTATTACTATTAGGCCTTTTGGATGAAGGTATCGAAGAACAAATTCGTGCGGGTTTCGGTCATAATCCAAAGCGGACAATATCATACTAATTTCAGAGTTGGGGAGTGACTCTGGGATGTCCAACAAGTGGTATTAGAGTCTGGTTCAGAGAATGAGCTCATGATTAGATCCGCGGTGTGCCTTATGTCAAAAGTCTTCATGATAATATGGTGGTTAGCCGGTGGATCCCGTCGGATAGTAACAGCAGTACAAAATGATTTGACAAATTGATAGATTATCTTAAGGGGATGCCGGTGACCAATGAGCCAGTCAATTATCTAAAGGGGAGACTAGTGTGTAATCTTTTGTTTGGAAGATCGGTGGACTCCATTGAGAAGAGACGATGTAATCCTTGATTTGAATGAGAGGATTGTTGGGATGTCAAACTCTATACCACATTGGCAATACAAGAAGATAATGACTTATATATAAAGCATCAAAATAACCCCATTAGTATGAGGCCTTTGGCGTGGTGATAACTAATAACAAATTTGTGGAGATTCAACCTTAACCCAAAGTCGATAATGTTTTAAGAGGTCGAACATAAATAAATAATATATATTCGCTAAATAATTTCAAAATAGAATTAAAAATAATTTCTCTAAAATAATAAAACCAAAACAAAATAAATATTTATTAATAAATTATTACTTTATAATTAAAAATACAAAACATCAATGCATACCAATATCACATTCAATTCAATTCTCAAAACAATCCTTATTATTACTACTACTACCAACAATATCTCCAAGCCGAAACAAAATCCTATCAATCGTAGGCCGAGACTCAGCCATTCTCTTTGTACAATCCAAAGCAATATCCAAAATCTGCAAAGCTCTCTTCTTCTCTCTACCTTCAACATCAAATTCAAAAAATTCAAGTTTCCCTTCCCTTATATCACCTCTCTTACCTAATATGCATTTTCTAAACTCCGTAGTCACTCTCGATCCTCCTAACAAGTCTAAAATTATCACTCCAAAATTATATATATCGTTTTTCTGGTCTAATTCTTTTCTATATAATGAATAATTATCTTCCAATAATGTAAGTTGAGATTTTGATGAATTAGCGAGTGGAATTTCTACGGTTGTGGCTAATTGAGCGAAACCGTAATCGGACAATCGAGCGGAGAAATCGACGGCTAACATTACGTTGGAAGATTTGATGTTGCCGTGAATGTTCATTTGCATGTTGCTTCTATCCTTTGGAGGTGTACTTTCTTTGTGAATGAATCTAATGGCTCGTGCGATGTGGAAAATTATCTTCAACCGTTGATTCCAGTTCAGTGCAGTGTGGCCGAGTTTTCTTCCTCCTGTGTACATAAATAACATCAATTTAAATAAGGTAGATATTAATAATGTATTAAATAATAATAATAATAATAATAATAATAATTATTATTATTATTATTACTTTAGATCAAATTTAGAAATTATAAATAATTTATTTTTATTTTTAAATATAATGATGACCATTAGATTGTAATTTGACTGAATAACCTTCATTTCCGTTCATTTTTATTTAACAAAAAATAATAATTAAAATCATATATTTATAAAAATAAATCATATAAAAATTAATTGAGAACAAATTAATTTTTTTCTACTTTATTTTTAAATTTGTCGTTAAATAGAAATAACGAAATACAGATAAGATGAATTTTGACCATTTTTTTTTTTAATAAAGTGTAAATTGATAGTAATTAATAAGATAAGGGATGAAGTGATTATTTTTCTATTTTGTTAGGTAAAGTATGTTTTATATATAAGAATGACTTAATAGCAGTGTAAGATTCCAAAATACAAATACCTACTACAAATAAAATGCAATCATATATAAAAAGTAGTGAAATACTATTTCTATTCTCAAAAATATTCTAAATTTTTATTAATATATTATTTATCAAAAAATTTCAATTTTACGTTTAATAAGTTTTAAAAAAATATGAAATGTTTTTTAAAATTATTTTTAAACAAACAATATTTTCCGAATTATTTTTAAAAATACAAATAACATTAAAAATACTCTTACATTTACATATACAAATTTAAAATAAAAATGAAATCATAAATATTATTTAGAGCTATTTTCCATATATAGACTTTTGAATTTTAAATTTTATTGGTTTATTTTCATTTTTGTTATTTTATAACTTTTATTTGTATTATATAAACCAATTTTAAAAATTTTACACTAATCTGTGTGAAGGTAGTCTGTGAAGATGTGATGGTCTATTTTTGAAAATCAAAGTTTGGGTAACTCAAAAATAGAAATAAAGTTCTATTGGTTTAGTTTTGAATTTTCAAAGTTTGTTCGGTTCATTTTATGTAATTTTTTCAATTTTATTTTTAGATCTAATTTTAAATTCTTTCAAATATAAATTTTATAAAACTTAATTTGTAATCCACCTCGACTTGAAATTTTTGAAAAAGAAACAATTTTACAAATTCGTGATTCACGATTTAGTAAATATCTTATTTCTAATGTCAAAACAACTTAATTTATGAAAATATATACATTCTAAAATAAATTTTTTTAATTACAATTAAAATTATCAATAATATCATATAATACTAAAACTTATTTTCCTAAGAATTTAAAAATGAATATATAAATAAAATTAAAATCAAAATGTCTTGTATCACCTAATGTCATATAATATTTTCAATAAATTTAGCTTTAAATAATTTTGTAATAATTAAAATTAATTACGAATGCAGTGTGAAATAACAACTTACCGGAGAGAACGTCGGCGAGGCTGCCCATAGGATAATAATCACAAAGAACAAACTTAATTCTCTTTGTATACAAATAAGCATTTATCGGAACTAAATACTCACACTTCCTACTAACATCAGCTAATCTCTCAACTCTCCTACCAAACTCACTTCTCCGAACCCTCACTTTCTTAAACCTCTTCACACCAAACATTTCACCACTCGACAGCACAACTTTCTCACTCAAACCCAAAAAGCTCTCGCCCATCACTCCAACACTAGACCTCAACACTTCCTTCATCGTCAAACCGACACGTGTGTTAGTGCACGAGATCAACGGTCTATCGTCGTCGAATCCGACAATCATGTCCTCGTACTCGTAGAACGAACCGCTTTTTGTTTGGTCTCCATATTGTTGTTGTTGTCTTCGTGATTTTGTATAGGCTCTTGACAACATTTTTGGAGTGTGGTTGTGAATTGGTGATGGTGGTGGGATTTTGATGGCATTTTGGATGGTTTGATTGGTTTGACGTAGTTGTGATTTTGTTATTATTATCGTTGTGGTGCGTTGGGAGTATCGTGTGGGGTTGCTTTGTTGTGTTTACAAGTGTTGGATTTCAGATAGTACAAAGATGGAATCCATTGGAATCATCAGCTTGGTTGGAAGGACACTGTTTTCGTTTGACTTTGTATTCCATTTAAATGGATCAAGATTTGGGAAATAGAGGCCCAATAGTAACTCTAATTTGGGCCTATTAATTGGTAGAGAATAAAAGGAGACTAAAAGGCCCTCGATTAAGTCCAACAAACCTTGGCTTGGACTATACCCGTCGAATTCTGGCTAGCTAAGCTTAGAGGTATTAAAAAAAATATGACCCGATAATCGATCCGAACCCGTCAGGTTTATCAATCTTCCGGTCAGTCCGGATCCATTAAGGGGTTGAGATTGGTTCATAAATTTTAAAAAAGTTAAATTTTTTAATAGATTCGACCCAACCCAACCTGACCTTGATCCAATCCAGATTAATCCGATAAATTCTATAAATATGTATTTTCATTATTTTATTTTTTTAAAATTTCTATACATATTACTTTATATACATATTACTTTATAATATTATGATAAATAGTATTATTGTAAATCAATAATTAAAAATATAATTATATTCAAAAATTTATACACATATTTTTATTATTTGGTGGTTCGAGTTTTACTTGAAACCAATTCAAAATATTAAAAGATTGGTCCGAATTTAACCCGAATTCAACCCATGAACACCTCTAGCCAAGCTTTTGGTAATAACTCGAATTCGAGTCCGACCCGACCGTTTTGCGAGCAGAGTGGATTCGTTTCCAGTCCTACTGTGTTCGGTTAACCCAACACGTTAATTCCTTTTCCATTTCAAGAGTAAGATATACGCCATTGCTTTAAAAACTGAAATTACGAAAAGCTACTACAATTTGGTGTTTGAACACCTTCTCACATGAGCCCAATTTAGTAATTTGACAGATCCAATCACCATCAAAATCAATCAAATGTCATAATCCCAAAAGTCAAACTTCAAACATACGTTCCAATCATCTGTCGACACGTGTTGGGTGACCCCTGTTGCCCGTGCCCGTAGTTTCCTCACGAGCTGTTCGAAATCAAAGTCATCTCTAACAGACAAACAAACTACCTGCCCAGGTTGCCCGAAATCCACTCTTTTTCTCTCGTTTATAAATAATCCAAAGAGCTTGTTCACGAAACAGAACCCAACTACCACAAAATGGCCAAGCTCGCCGTCGCCGTCACCGTCACCGTTTTCTTCTTCCTTTTCGCTCTAACCCATGCTCGTTTTCCGTTTCTGGTAGATGAAGATGTCAAATCCGACGAACAAACAACCTTGAAGATTGAATCCAACAATAAAAGAAACACCAACTTGATATTCCTCCCAAGCGAAAAATCCGAAAATATCGATACCAAGAAACCCGAACCCGAATCATCGAAAACCGCCGGAACTAATCCATTCGAGCCGGTGACGGTGATCAACTTCCGTCCAATCACACGCCAGCTCCCTCGTCGTCCGTCGCTCATCTTCCGCCACCGCCGTCCATGCCGCCACCACTCCATGCGCAGTCCTTGGATCATGGGTCAGGCTGGTCGGGCCGGGTCCAGATCCGAGAACCGCATAGTCTCGTATGGTAACGACATGGTGACCTTGTCAGATAGCAACAAGAAAGTCGTTAACGAGAAGAAACCAGAGCTTCCAAAGTGGTTCCGCAACGGCGAGCAAGTGAAGATGCGTCATATTCCGGGTAGGTGGGTCCACTTCCACGACGCTGATTCAGATCAGTTTCCTTTCAAGATCGAAGAAGTTGAGACGATGGTGAAGAAGGACGATCAGGACTTGATGAGACCACGTCACCACCATCACCACCACCACCACGGAGTAGAGGAGGAGGAACATGAAAATGTTTTCATGAAGAAGATCCGCAAGTTTTTGACTCACTTTTAGATATATATATATAAATACTAAATCGTAGTATATAATTTTTTTTTTCTTATTGCGAATGACCCTGTTTAGGTTTTACAGGTCGCAGTATAATGTTTGTATGTAAATAACTTTGCATCCATATGAGATGTAGAACTATGTATCTGCACTTACCTATATATATATACTTCATATATTATATATGTTTGAATTTCTCGCTAGTTTCTCAGTTCATAATTGATAGATTTTCAAAGCGATACATTATGGTAACCAAACAAATAAATAATGCAAGTATTCTAATGAAAATTTATTTGGAACAAAAGATGGAACTTACATGATGATTAAGAGTAGCTGGAGCATGAACCAGTGGATACAGAGCCGCTTAGTTCTGTACATGGAGATGGTCTCACCTGGAAAGAATTCCCACTAACAGCAGAACACTTGAATGGAGGCGAAAACGGAGCTGTCACGCCGTGGAGGTTGATATCCGAGAGACAGATACCGGTGAAAGGTGCATCTTTCAAGCCTTGAATCAAACCAGCCTGTTGGACCTTCACTCCCCAAACATTATGGATATTGATACCATTTACAGCTGGAAGAGCATTCGGATTGTAGTTTTCGTCCGGATGGTCACCAACGTCGCCCGCGATTTTGATACCTTTCCTGGCGTTCTCCATGTAGACATGTGAAAATGTGATGTTTCGGATGAATCCTCCACGGCCTATGTTTGTTTTGACATGGATACCGACTCCCATGTTGTAGAGGTTAATGTGTTCTGCTAACACGTTTTCTACCCCACCGGAGGTTTCACTTCCTACTGCAATTCCAGCAAATGGAGAAGAGCCTGTCACTCTTCGGATGGTGATGTCGGAGCTTGGACGGCCGTAGCTTATGCCGTATTCGTCCCAACCACTCTTCACAGCTACAAGATCATCTCCAACTGATATGTATGAGTCCTCTATACAGACATTTGAACTTGAATCTGTGTTAAAAATTAGAAAGCACATGGATTAGGCTTTTGTATTTGGAACAGAAGATGGGATAATTTGATTCTGAACAGGAAATTGTTGTACAAGTACCTGGATCAATTCCATCAGTATTTGGGGAGTCAGGTGGAGCCAGGATGGTAACATATCGGATCACTACATGGCTACAAAATCAAAAAAGATTCGAGTCAATTTCAATTCTAAGGAGCTCATCATGGTTTCAATTTCGATGCTCGACAAGGAAGGATGATATGTGGAGACTCCCAAGTTTGGAAAATATAGGTAAGAAGAGCTTTTGAATGCAAAAGTAAATTTCAGACTATTACCTGCAATAAACAGGGTGGATATTCCAGAAGGGAGAATTCCGGAAAATCACATTTGAAATAATTATATTCCTGGAATTCATCAGTTCAATGAGATTTGGTCTAGTATATTGAAGAGTTCTTGTCCTCCACATGTTCCACCAGACATCTCCTTGACCATCAATTGTCCCATTCTCACCTGATAAACATGAAATTAAGGGAACACTAAACTTAATCTGTAATACTCATATTCAGCAACATAGTGAAAATGATTTATGCTCGACTTGATAGACAAAAGATACAACAAAATTTGTTAGTTACCCACCAGTAATGACGACATCTCGGAGTCCATCTCCATGAATAAAGCTCATATACCTCCCTCCTAGGCGTTCCCTTCCTCTTCCGTAAGAGGGCAAAGGATCAATCAAAGGCCAATTCGATGTATCCTGAACCAAAGCAAGGACTAATGAAGTTAAAACAGAATAAAAGTGGTTCAGAGCTAGATCATAATCCTAATTATCTTTACTTTAGAAGCCTTGCTAGGATCTATCCAAGTTCACACAAATACAATAAAGGAATCCAACTTAATCAGGTGGTGATGAACATTACATACTGTTGAACATATTGCAAATGCCGGATACTACTGTCCAAGGAAGTGGATATTTAACATGGTAAAAATTCATTAAAATATACATAGACATTAATGTCCCTGAGTAAAATTCGGAATAATTTAATATTTTTCAAGACTTATATAGTCAGGAGAACTAACTAATTACTGTAAATAGGAGATGAACATTTAATAAAGTTTCAAATGGCTGTATGTATTTGTTGGGAATGACTGTAGTCCTAGCCATACAAGTCTTTCTTAATTCTACTGGACCAAAAGCCTAATTTGCACCTAAAGTGTTACATGTCCAGACATCGTTTCCTGGGTTCTTTTTTTCTCAAACTTGAAATTTATAAGTCACTAGAAGCTTTACTTTAGTCACTATAACAACAAAAACAAAAGCATTCAATGAGATAATCAAGCCACGGTCCATCAGTTTAGGCAACATTCACCAAATACAATAATAATAATACACCGACCAAGTATCAATAGATCCCAATTCTATATAGATTTACTAGTGATGAGCTAAAATAATGGACAAGGGTATTGTCTCCTGATATTAGTACTATAAACACAATTCACGACAGTCGCCATGTTTCATGTTTGACTTATTTTCCACTATTCCAAGTCTAACTACATTAATTAAGTTCAGCTTAAAACATTATACACCTACATTACTTAGCAGAAGCATGGTCTAAAATCATTGTTCAATCCTAATGACCTTTTTTGTCGTTGTCAAGACAATGAGTTGTATTCATATATTTGGTGGACCAGAAGATATAATTTTCTATTAGAATAGAACCAATCAGGACAACATCTCGAACCAGCCATCTACATTCTCGCTGGACACCAACCAAGATAACCTGTAAACTCTAATCTAATGAATGCAATGCACATGCAAATTGCAATAATGCCTACGCAGACCCACCATTTTTTTTAACTCCACAGGACCCACGCCAAACTCCATTAGATCTACATATCTAACTTTTTACCCTAATCATTCTGGATCAGCATAAACTATGTCAATAAATAGACCCTCCAACCACACTAAATCACTCAAAGATCTTACACCACACACTAAGAGAATCCAAAATGTAAAAACCAACCAATCACACTAAATAAACAAAACACTCAAGATCCAGCAATGCACAATCTCTATAACCAATCGGCAGTATCAAAATTAAGTCCCATTTGAACGTAATGAAAGCCCCATAACAACTTTTTTATCGATAAGAATAATTCTACTATCAATAATCCAATCAAAATTATCAATTAATCCCCGACTACGCTTAATCAATGCCCTTATTAGAGACAAATATACATCTATTCAAAGTTACAGTTACATACTAGTAATTGATAACATAATCAATCCAATAACACCATCTCCCATCACTGTCTATCACTGTCTACTTTAAACTATTCATGATTTAACTAATAACTTATGGAGCTCTCTAATTTCATCAATAATTGAACCTTAATTTAATTTCAGTAACACAGCAACCAATGCCTAACTAGTCTAGGTAACAATTTCTCAACTAAAAATTAAGCCAAAATCAAAATTCGCTGTAAAAGAAAACGAAAACTAGCATACCTGCGAAGCCTTGATGACGGCGCCTCTAGCCAAATAAAGCGTCATATGACTGGTTAAATTGAAGCTTCCGGTCAAGTACACACCAGGAGGTATGTAGAGAAGCGTTCCACCTCTTCTTCTCAAATGTTCAATTCGATAAATCGCCGCTCTAAACGCTTTGGTGTTCAAAGTCTGGCCGTCACCGACACCGCCGAAATCGGTGATAGATATCTTGTCGTAGCGGTACCTCATCGGCACTATACCGGAACATGTCTCCACTCTGGTAGCGGAAAAGCAGGAACTAAACAATGATGAAAAGCAAACCACAGCGACTAGTAATTGAAGCATTTTAGTACATGTAGCTGGTTCTGGAGAGTAAGATGAGTGATAAATACAAACAGAAAGTTCAAGAGATTGAGATTTTTGTAGATCTGGAGATGGAATTTGTGTTTAATAAAATGGAATAGAAGGTTGAGAAGAATAAAGTATATGTAATGGAGAACAACGGTGATTTTGTACTTTGTCGGGAGCGAAATTGTCTTCAACGTACCAGAAAGTGAGTAAGAGTGTGATGAATAAATAAATGAATAAATAAAAGCTCCTGTATTTAATAAAATAATAATAAATATTAATTATTTAATTTATTTTTTAATAAAATCTTGAATGAATTATTTATTTATTATTATTTTTTTTAAAAGCATTTATGGAAGAGGAGAGCGTAGCATTTATTCGAAAATGAGCCGTTGGGAAGGAGGCCAGTACTTACTAAAGGTCAGTTTAGCTGCGTAGGATCGACCATCAAGTAAAGTATGGTCTATCGAAGCGTGGAAGAGACAGTTTAACAGGATTCACATGCTTATGATATGATGTCTCTGTTGAAAATGGTGACACAGATTGATCGACAGCACAACCACAAGTTTTTGCTTTGTCTAAATGGTTACTACTATAAACCATTACTCTTGTTCACAAGTTATTTGCTTCACCAGATTGTATTACATGGTAATAATCTCACAACCATTAAAATGTTCATGGAAGAAAATAATTCAACAACATTCTCGTGACATTAACACGCTCAGTCAATGTCATTATTTCACAACAGAAGACAGCTAAAATGAATGCAAATGTGACCTAGAACAACACTGACAGGTTTGTTTCAACCTCTCAGGAGCCAGTTCACTCACCAGTGACCACACCTGCAATGGCTACTCAGCTGAGAATAAATACATAAACTATACAGAAAAAAAGCATGCAGAGACAGATTATATGAACACAACATATATTCATCATGCGAAAATATGTACAGTCTGATACATTACCACATTATTTGAATGTTGGAAAACCACAAAGAAAGAACTCTACTATGGTCTTTTTCAATTTGGGAACTTTGTCATAGTCAAGCTTTGAACACTCAGCTGCTATGAACACAAGATGCCCAATGTTTCATTGTAGGATGAATGAAATCGAAACATAGAAGTATTGAAAAGTTGAACAGACAGATTTGTAGGTACCAAATTCTACTAGCTTTTTTTTAACATACATGCTCACACACTCAAATATGAATTGATAAACCTCCTATGGTACTGCTAAAATAGACCACCGTGTATCCTTTAGATTCTATCAATCGGCTCTGTCCGGTCCAGCACAGCCAATCGCTCAGAAACATCAGCTAATGACTTGAGGTTGCACTTGATAAGAGCCTCCACAAAATAGCATGTTTCATCTTTTGTATTCCCATCCGGAACATCCACCACAAAAGACTCAATCACCATAGTTCCAGGTCTTCCCTCAATTACCTCAGGATGAACAGTAATAATTGATGAATAGTTCTGCAATTGTAGTGAACAGGATGAACAAATCTAACTAGTAGTGAGTCCAAAGTTTATGCATTTGTTTCTTTTATCATTTCTTTCCTAATAAGTGTAAATAATCCAATACTGAAACAGGATATTTTATTCACTATGGGCAAAGATGAAGACCAAAACTAAACAAACTTGATTATGTGGCACTATACTGCAAAAGGCACACAGTATGAAAATCACAGTCAAATAAAATTTCTAAACAAACATGAGCAACCAAAGGAATTTCAGAGACGAACTCATGGGCAAGGGTTGATAGTGAGACAAGAAACTACCAAATAGACTCAAGCAGAATGATTTATGTTCAAATGACTAAGACCATAGTTGAGTATCAGCTGGCATGCAGTCTTCACAATGTTAGCTCTAAAAAACAATCCGTTATTTCCAAAGGAACTTCATTGAAAAAAAGGGTGAGGTAGCTGATTATATAAGAGCATGGACCACACCAATATGGTTTCTATCTATTGATATAGATTTAAGAAGAAATTAAAATTAAAGAAGTTTCATCCCGACAACTAAAAAAAAATAAAAAAAATTCACCATTTCAATATTTAACCAAGACGAATCACATCAGAAGACACCACCAAACCATCAGACATACTATAACCAAATTGGATTAATACTATACAAGAATTGACCAATGACAATTACGCCTAAATCAAAAGACATCACCAAACCCACATACCAAATCCTAATTGGATAAAAACTATACTGGGATTGACTAATTCAATTGACAATTATGCCTAATCGGAAGATTATCATAAACTCCAATATAAACATAGCATTTCACAAGCACATGCAATTGTTATATGTTAAACCAAACTTCATGGATGATTAGCATACCTTTAGCCTATGATCACCACCAACGATTCGCATGCCAAAAATATGCTCCTCGTCATCCAGCTGCTCCAGCCTTTCAGTACTAGTAGTAGCTGGTAATCCTGACTTAACATTCACCTGTCTAACACTACCGATCTGCAGGTCTCCTTGCACAATGCACCTGCTCACAAAAGGCTTATACTTCTGCGGTTCATCGAAACTCCTCACTAATGACCAAACCTGATAACTCCAAAAACAAAACAAAGAAAAATCACACTCAATCACCATATCCGCAACATATTCAGAATCTCAACAACAAAAACACAACATAATTCCAAATCAAACACTATATCCACTCAATCAAGCTCAAATTCAATCCACAACACATCAAGCAACAACCACACAATCATGTAATCAAATTTCATCAATCTAAATCGAACTTCCTCAGCTAAAATGTACGGATCTCGAACTAAAACCCTAGAACACAACCAATAAACAATAACACTAATCATAAATCAAAAACACGAAAACGAATCACATAATATCAAATAACTTGAAATCAAAGCGACTCTTACGAGATGTACAGGAGCTCTGATGTGTTTCACAAGCGAGGAGCTACACTGGTTGTCTCGGACATCATGTTTGTGGTGTCTCCTAATATAATCCTCCTCCGTCTTGCCGCCGTAACCGCCGTTGACGTTGACGGTGAGGTAGTCATCGGTCACCATCAGAGTAACCTATCCAAGAAAAAAGTAACGAAGACGGAGAAATCGGAATCGGATCCGGTTCGGATATCAGCGGGAAAATCGGGTTGTGTTATGGGCTCTTACAAGAGTCCAAAATGCACCGCCATCGGGAGCGAAAGGTCGAGAGGTTCTCATCTCATCCACCTAATGGAAAAAATATATTAAAATAATCTGTTTATTTTTTTAATATTTAATTTTAATTTTTTTTATTTTATTATTTTTAATTTTAGGTTCTAACCTTCTTTTTTATTCGTGGTGGGATGAATTTGTGCTTTGAACGAATCGTTTTGATATTGCCAAGGACCGTCGAAAGCATTGGGTCGTTGTCGCATTTGCTTTATTTATTTATTTATTTTTTATTGGTCCATTAAAAGGATTGTTTTTTATTTCTTTTTTTTAAAAAATTAAATATAATTCTCTCATTGGTTAACTATGGAACGCGGAGTTATAAATATATTTTTATTAAAATTAGGAGTAGGCCAGTTCGGCTTGGTTTTCTACAAAGAAATTGAAATTTTTTATTTTTTAAATAATTTTAAAATAAAAATTGAACCGTAGTAAAATTTATAACTGAATAAATTCAAAATTCTATCCAAAATTTAAAACTCGAAAGTGGAATCTATAAACTAAAAGTTTTAATTTCCCGAAAACTTTGTGTCTTCTTGGAAGCTTTGTGTCTTGTACAATTTCTATGGTTTAGTTAACGCTACATGATATATATATATATATATATATATGATTATTACACATATGAAACATCCAACTCATCAGTTACGTTACATTTAGTTCTAGTGATTCTACCCGCATAATAGAAAATAATATAGAAATTTGGAGACGAGACCATACATTTGAAAGTTTGTATCCGTCTCCGGAATAAAATAGTGTTCGGTTATAAAACAAAATTTAAAAAACGTGTTAAAAAAATTAAATTATCCTAAAATTCTAAATTTTAATATACTCTCTTTTCTTAATTTACACTACACATCTGGAATTGACGAAGTTGATGGGGTATTTTTAACTTTTTAATTTCTGTCTCTCTAAAAAAAAACTGTACCGAAGTTCTTTATCTTGTACACCGGAGATGGAAATAAAATAGAATTGAGACGGATAATAAACAAGTTTGGAGACTAAAAAGAAAAGAAGATAAAATGCTTGTATTTCCGAGATCATCCAAAATAGGACTTTTTTTCGATAGTAAACAAGCCTTCTAGGGTCTCCACATGAATATACAGTCTCATCATTTTTAAAATGAAAGTATTTGAAGAAAGGATTCTTTAGTTCAGAGAAGAAAAAAAAAGTAATAAGTGGTTTCAATTGCATTAAACCATATAATGAGGTTCATAACGCCAATCTTTTCTGGATGCCATGTACGTCCGTAGCTTTTGTCTAAACGTTTGAATATCTTCAACATTTTCTTTTTTGTCATCAAATTTTTTATCATCTGACTTGATAAGAAAAAATCCACTACGCCATGCAAGAAGTGCTAATGTGACTGTTACTATGAATAAGAAACAGAAACTCAAAATTCTCCCTTTGTAATCATCTTTTCCTATTACACGCACAACGTACCTTCCAGCTTCAACTTTAGATTCCGCTCTCACAAGTATTGGATACTTAGCTCCATCCATCAGATGATAAATTGGTATCTGAATACATTAAATTGATCATCCATCATCATTGTACTAAAAAAGAATTGAATGAATTAAAACAAATCATATGAATTACCATTTTGCTGGACTTTTTCTCAAGTTGAACTCTCCGACCTTGGTAATGGAGACCGAAACCAATCGACATCCTAACGATTGCAGGATCTTCGCCATTATTCAGAATGAATAAGGCCGAATTTGGTGTAGCTGAAAACAAAATCAATGCCAAAAGCTAATTTATATTCTGAAAACATTAAAACGTGCAAAACTGAGAATACTTACATGATGATGGATATTGCAAACAGACAATGATGTTCTCCTGATCATTCGTGTACTGTTCAGATGAATAACACTCCTCAATTCGTTGTTTTTCATATATTTTTACATCCGAAATTGGCCAAGTTTCCTGTACCATGAGATTAAGTTAAGACAAATCAGAAATTTGGTTGATGAATGATATTATATGTAAAACAAACACGAGCTGTACCAAGCAAAACCACCCACTGATTAACATCAACGAAAGAAACACCGCCAAGATATATTTGAATGGAACTCTAGACATGAGAATCTATTTCTGGCTAGGGAAAGTATTAGAATCTATATATAATGAGTTAAAAATAAATAGAGCACTTTATGCCAAAATAATAGATAAGAATGAATCAATTTAGCATTGATAAAGGAGCCTATTGCTACACCCAAAGAGGCCAACCACAGAAGTAAGATCTCAGGTGTTATAGTTAATAGTCAATCGATTCTACTAAAAAAATAAAGAAATGGAAAGACAAAAAGCAAAAAGTTAACCTAAAATCTGCGAACAAATTCAATGTTTCAATATAATTGTAAAGATGAATCAGACTACTAAACTATATTGAATTGATAAGAACAAATCTACAAATTAATAAGAACATTATTGAATAGATACTAACCTAGCGAACAACAACTTCAATCGAAAGAGATATTCAATAGAATAACCCAAAAGGACATTCAGCAATAACACCGACTAGGAACGGCTATGGATGAATATTCGCCCGAATCCATAAATCCGAATTCACATTTAACTAATACATTGAATCCACATCCCATGTAAATTCATTAAATTTAATTGGATTTGTATCGGGTTTAAATCTCCGGATTCGGGTTGAATCCTCGTTAAAAGGCAAAATAAACTAATGTGAGGGTTGTTAAGTCAAACTTAAATTTACTAACAATTTTTTATATTAATTGTCACTGTTTTTTCTTTTTATTTTTTTTTCTAGCTGCTTTGAGCAAGGAAATATCATAATATTTTTCATTCATTATTCTTAACACGTGCATCATTTTTACTTACTAACAATAATAATTACTGATATAAAATATAATAATTCAGCATAAAATTATATAATTATTATCAGACTTTTTTAAAAAATATATACTAAAAAATAAAAATAGAATATTTATATTTAAAATGATTTTTTATTATGAAAATTTGAGTTATTTAAGTGAAAAAAAGTTGAAAATGGAAATTTAAATATATTTTATTTAAAATATTAAATTTAAAAATGAATAATTATAATGCGATTGGTAACCATAAAAATAATATTAATATATATAATAATTAATTTGAAATTGTATTTAAAAATATATAATAAAATAAATTATTTTGCATTTTAAAAAATAACAATAATAAAATTTGGTGGATTCATGGATTCGAGTTAGGATACCCGAATCCAAATCCAAATCCATTGTAAAAATAGAATTGAAAACAATATCCAAATGCATAAATCCACGAACCCGAATTCATTATGGATTTTATGAATGAGTATCCACGGGTTCGTGGATTTTCTTTTCATCCCTAACACCGACTAAATTGCAATAGTTGATGACAACAGATTAATGAGTGGGATCATATAAGCATAAGGTAAAGGCTTCTGCATCTAAACTTAACAATAAACAATTCTCAAGAAACTAAACTAACTTCAATGTAACAGTAAAGAAAGTAACGAAAGAGACGTACACGTACTAACTAAAAAAAACCTAACCACGAACCATGTAATACTAAAGTTAACAACCAAGCAATTCAAAAATGTAATAGTTATCATGTCATGAGAGAGACGAAGACGCACTAACATAGTGATGAGAGCTAATCCAAATGACGATTCATTTTCTCACAATTCCCTCCGAAATTGCGTGAACCAGGTGTCTTGATCAAATGCTTTATATATTAATAAATATATAAATTTTGTTTTAGTAATGCTAATTATAGTTTATTTCCAAATGCATATAGATTTTGAAAGTGGTTAAAAAGATTTGATCAATTTTTTAAAAATATATTTTAACAAAAATAAATTAAATTTATAGTATAATAATCATAATATTTCTATATAATTAATAGTATAATATATAAATTATACAATATATATATATACCTCTTATGTATGTATCCCATATGAACATATAAGAAAAATTGAGGGGAGGAGTATAGTCCCTGCCCCCTATCTTTTATCTGCTCCTATAAAATTTAAAATACCTCATTTTTAAAGCTAGAATATGATTAATCTACTCGTAAAAGCGAATAAAACTCAAATAGGATCTATTTTCTTGTAAAAGTGGTAGTTAAATAAGAACGTGGACATAGAAAGATGTAACAATCATTCATTAAAAAAAAAAAAATCAAGAGTTAAAGTAATAATAAAATAATTAAAATTATAAATAAAATGAATAATATTAAAATAAATATAATAAAATTAAAGTTAGTAATCTAACTGCGGTGTAATGATGTATATCTCGTCCCTCACACAAGTCAATTAGAAAAAATTTAAAATTTTAATTAATTATGAATAAGTCAATTATGTATAATAATAATAATAATAATAATAATAATAATAATAATAATCAAAAGTCTCATCCAAATCATAGCTCTCCCCTGATACGGTCGGAAATCAATTGTACCCGTATAATATTATATTTATTATTAGGAGGACTCTGACATGTAAGAGCACGCTCCTTCCTACCCATCTAAAAAAAATAATTATTATATAATATAATTATTTTATTATTATATACATGTATATATTAAAAAATAGTTTATAATTGAGTTTATAATAACTAAAAATTAATAATTTATAATACATTATCTTACACAAATTAATTACTTATCATCAGATGGATGAGCTGAAAAAAACCGACTACACTCCACAAATATCTACATAAAAACGGTATGTAAAATTTAAAATTATATCCACCAAAATAATATATTAATAAACGTTAATAAAAATAATTTAAAATTTAAATTATCTTGAATATGGTACCAAACCATGGACCCAGAAAAATCGAAAAGCATAAGGCTCATCCTAAGAAAAAATTAAAACTGATTAAAATTAAAATATATATATTATTAACCAATGGATATTTATTTATTACAAACATAATTATATACTCATAGACCACCAATGGAGATAGCATCATACTGCAGTGAAAAGAAAATCTCCAAATCTCCAAGACATAAATAACTCAAACTCAAATATTCAGTCCAAAAATAAAATTATATTTACAAATAAAAAATACTGCATAAAATTATTATACTATTAAAAAATCAATAACAATCGTATCAATTAAAATCATGGCTCTTTCAAATCTGGAAAATCATCTGCAACAAACTCTATACTAAAATTGTCGGCAATTTTTCTATATCTCTGCTCCCAAAAAACTACGAGGGAATGAGTTATGGCCCGGCGGCCCCTTACCTATGCCTTTGCTCCCAATAAATCTAAAAGACGTTCCAATAAAATTATAATATTATTAATCTACCCACAAAAGTGAATAAAACTACAATATGATCCATCTGCTCGTAAAGCAACAATAAAATAATTAAAGTTATAAATAGAATGTATAATATTAAAATAAATATACTAAAATTTAAGTTAGTATTCTAACCGCGGTGTGACGATATATATATTGTCCGGCAAAAAAAATCAGAAAAGTTAACAGTACTTATGTTTAAATAATAAATATAACAATAACAGTAACTTGATTGGTGCTAAACTAATTATGGTACAAAGTCGTACCTGTGGTGCTAAATAGACCACAGCCAAATATTAGGCTAAGATTGCTTAAATAAAGTAGCTAAACAGCTTATAGATATGGTCTCACAGAGTTTTGTTCTAATGAGTAAAAATCGGATCCCCTTTACAATCATTCCTACCCCCTATTTATAGAAGGTATTTGGGGTCCTATTTCTATTTGGATTGGGACTCCTTATTTCCCTTGAGTTCGGTCTCCTTTTTGGGCTTATTCTATTCTAGGGCTTGATCTTCTTTTATCTATTTGACTTTAGGAATCCTTGTTTCAATAGGAGTTGGTCTTCGTTTTTCTTCCGGGCTTTGGAAATCCTTGGCCTGGTATGATTAGTCTTCTTTTTCGGATTTGGCGTTGGAAATCTGTGTTTAGTTAGGTGAACATTTGGTGGGCTAGAACGCTTTGGTTCGGATTCTATTTTACTCGGCCGAGTTGAACTTCATTGGGCCCTTTGATCATGTCGGTCGAGCTAGGTTAGCACGTTTCTTGGGCCTTTGGCCCTCTTATTCGGTCGAAGCTAGCTTTTTGGGTACCCTCTCTATATTCGACCGAGCTTGGTTTTAGGGTACCCTTTCTGTCTTCGACCGAGCTTGACTTTGCTTATTCTTATCTGCGACTATGATACCTTATGGTCATTTTCCTACCACA